>APFE031412204.1:108728-162344 GCA_000404065.3 Pinus taeda | reverse complement strand
TTCCTTTCAATGTTACAATACATATTTATACATGCCGAAGCATCCAATACCATGGACCGAAAACGATCGCGTCCAAAAAACATGTGCGAAAATCATGCACAAAACCATAGGTGGGTCCGCCCAACCTAACATAGGGTCCAAAACCAAAATTTTCCAGGCCGCTGCCCCGAACCCCATAAAGTGGGGTTACGGGTACCCCTCAAACCCCCTGTTAACTATGTGGAAAGAATATAACACAACCCAACAGATTCTACACTAGGGCGATCCCCTCGTTGTTGGTGGAGAATTCCAGCCCATCAACAGGGTCATAACAATAGATCTGAGCAGAGGGGTATCATAATTATATGAGAATCACTATGAAGCATTGAATTGTTATCATAATAGTTGAATTATAATCTATTAATTCATATATTCATTATACATTCATTTACTAATCAAAACATGATGGGAGCCATATATCAAGTATGACATAAAACATGCTCAAAACCACCATATAAACAACAAAAATAATAAGGATACAACAACCATAAAAATCACATATGAACAAGAATATTCACCCACAAAAGACAAGGGGAAATAAGCTCTTATTAACTTATGAAAACTGCAACCTGGTCTGGGACTCCAGCATACCACCCGACTATAGATTGGCTAAACCAAATATTTCTTTAATCCGAATAGAAAATGGCATCAACCCATGGTATTCATCCACCCATGGAATTTACCATGGTATTGTAAGTGGCATCCACCCATGGTATTTTTCCATGGTATTGTGACATCCACCCATGGTATTCATTCACCCATGGAATTGACCCGTGGTATTGAGACATCAACCCATGGTATTCATTGACCAATGGTATTGTAACTAAAAAAGACTATAAGTAACAAGTCGCATTTTGTAAAAGGACAATTGGTTTGCCACAATGTAGATTTTATAGTTATTCTTTGTTTTAATAAATTAATCTTTGTGGTTTTGTTCATTGGGCATCCTCCTCTTTTTCTTCTAGCATTTCAATTTTTCAGATCTTGGGGGGCTCCCCGCAAGATCTGGATCAGTAGTATCAGAGCAGGTTATGATTCCATGGGAATGAGGATTTGATATATTTTAGTTTCAGTTTTTTTTAGATATGTTCAACAAACTTCAGGCATGTGCTATGTCCTCCACAGAGCATTTTCTTGAGCCAAGTAGGAATTTTTTTTCCTTTTTCATTTTTTTGTAGGAATGTTTTTGGGCGGAAAGTTTGAAGATCGGATCTAAACTTTTTAGTAAATAATTTACAAAAACAAATAACATATCTGGATTCCTTGCAAAATAATACCAAATAAAAAAAAAAAAAAAATTGGCCGAATCGGAGTCTGGATGAGGGAGATATCACTGATTTAAAATAAGCTATGTTGTAGAAATGTTTTTGACGACAATTCATGGACGATGACTATCTTATCTTTTTTTTTGCAATTTTGGTGCAAAATTTCATAAAAGTGATTGTAGATTTGAGATCCTCTCAAAAAATTTCTCAATTTCAAAAAAACAATGGGTCGAATCGGAGTTCAGATGTGGAAGATATCACTGATTTAAAATAAGCTATTTTTTTCAGAACGTTTGTGGTGACGAAAACGTTGCAGCGCGAATATGAGATTCTAGAGTGTCGAGATAAGGATTTCCAACACATGGGAAGATACAAAATGGTCATTTTGTTTCCCAAGAAAAGGTTATAATAGATATTCTAAGTTATATTGACAGATTTATGTCTATTTTAATTATGGAGCAACATTCGGAGTGGATTCCCTTTGGAGGTGTGCCCTCCCACCCCGCTTTAGCAGGCACCTACTTCAATTTCATCAGTTTCATCATAGAAACATTTGGCTTGCGTTATTTGGGGACGTGCCCTCCCACCCTAGGTTATGTAGGCACCTATTACTTCATCAACAACCAACATCACGGTTATGGGTCAACCACACAAAATCCTTGTTATCAAAGTCCATTTGCTAGGCCGCACACTGTTAGTATCATAGTTGGTTACAAGAATTATAGGGTATCTCTATCCTCAGATCTTCTTTTGTCATGGTTATGGGTCATCCACAAACCCACACTTCATCAAAGTCCACTTTTTAGCCCGCACATTGTCAGTATCACAGTTGGTCACAAGCATTACAGGGTATCTCTATCCTCGAATCTTCATTCATCATGGTTATGGGTCATCCACAAACCCACACTTCATCGAAGCCCATTTTCTAGGTCACACACTGTCATTATCATAGTTTATCACAAGCATTATAGGGTATCTTTATCCTCATATTTTCGTTCATCATGGTTATGGGTTAACCACATAAAACTATTCTCTTCAGTAGCTCTTCATATTAAACAAAGGCTTCACAAGAGGGAACTTAACGCAATGGGGACCATTTCTTCTTAAGGAGGGAGGAATGATTCAAATAGAAAATGGCATCAGCCCATGGTATTCATCCACCCATGTTATTCATCCACCAATGGTATTCATTCACCCATGGTATTTTCCCATGGTATTGTGACATCCACCCATGGTATTCATTCACCCATGGAATTGACCCATGGTAATGTGACATCAACCCATGATATACATTCACCCATGGTATTGACCCGTGTTATTGTAACTAAAATAATAAGTCGCATTTTGTAAAATGACAGTTGGTCTGCCACAATGTAGCTCTTACAATTATTCTTTGTTTTAATAAAAAAAATCTTTGTGGTTTTGTTCATTGGGCATTCTCCTCTTTTTCTTCCGGCATTTCAATTTTTCAGATCTTGGGGGCCTCCCCCAAGATCTGGATCATTCTTTTAGCTAATCACCCTCATTCCATATTCCAAGCATGAATGTGGGATCTCATGGAACACATCCAACAAAACCAAAGTAGGCTTCTAGAGGAAAAGAAACCTCAACCCTAAACCAATGATTCCACCTCATGTTCAGACATCACTAACCATCACTAGATTGGTCTCTATCCAAGTTGTCCAGGGCTCCAGAGCAATTTTTCCAACTAGGTCTTCTAGGACTGGTAATTCAACCCACAGATGTTGTCGAGCTTCTAGAGAATTTGTTCAACTAAGGCTTCTACGATTAGTAACTCAACGCACTAAGGGATTCCAAATCATTTTTCCAACCAAGGCTTTTAGGACTAGTAACTCAATCCAAGCTGTTACAGGGCTTCCAAATCGTTTGTCCAACCAAGGCTTTCAAGAACTAATAACTCAACCCATATCCATAAGGAACATGAGAAACAACCAGAAAAAAAGGAAAGACACCCACAACACCATGGCTATCTAGGAATGGAAAGGATAGGAAAATCCACTATCTATCTAGAAAATCCTCCATGCGAATGACAAATCATAACCAAGAAACCACATGCATGTGCCATGCATGCCAAAACTAGAAATGAAATCATACATGAAACTTGGTACCTGCAAGAAAAATATGTAGTTGTTCATATCGATGTACTCTTGCACTTTCATGCTCCTATTTTTCCTTTTTGCTCCAAATCTCCAAATATTCTATAGTCCTCCAAGAGTGCTCCAATAAAACGTTGTCCTAGAGTATAAGAAAGAGAGACTAGAAAATGAGAGCTCCAAAATTGAATTGAAAAAAAACTACAAATTGATCCTCATAAGCCTTTTCATTATCGAGGCCTTTATTTTCTTCAATTTTCCAATATTTTCCTTCATTTTCCTCCTCACATGCAACTTATGACTTTTCACCTCCCTTTTCTCCTAATTTCCATTATTTTCATAAATAAAATTCCAATTAATGCCACTTTTCCTTTCCAAAGCCTTTGTCATTTCCCTTTCCAATTTCCATGGCCATTAATTAATCACAATTGATCCCCATCACTAAGTTTTTGCCTAACATTTAGTTTGGAAATATGTGTCCCATGACCAAGCTCTTATTTTTCCTTATTAATTTACATTGATTTTTTACCAAGGCTATTACAGAATGCTCCCCCTTGGGGGAATACCATCCTCAGTGTTTAATGGCACCTACAACGAGCTTTATAACTTAGCTCGTTGTAGTATTTAAAATAATCATCTTGCTGAGAAGAAAACCAACCTGAGAAACATAATGACATGGCAACCATAATGACGTGACACCCATACCTCTTATTGGAACTTTATAACACATCTCATGGTGGTATTTACATCCATATACACATAGACATACCAAAACATATGCCAAAAACAATCTCTCAAACACCGAATAGAAAAGGATACATAACCCACATCTAATCTACCATCTCCCTTGTAGCTTCATTGGGCCCAAAGTGCTTCCATTTCACTTTAACCTACTCGATGGCTCGGTTTTGAAGTATGAAAATGTTTATCCGCAAAAATGCACCGAGGTTTCGACTAGAATTATCCTTCTGGTTCCACCTGCAATACAGACCTGTCAATCACATGATCAACATATTTAACATACTTCTTAATAAGTGACACATGGAAAACATCTTGTACTTTCATTGTTGGAGGTAGTGCAAGTCGATAGGCTACTGGTCCAATCCTTTTAAGAATCATAAAAGGTCTACAAAACTGAGGTGCCAACTTGGCACATGATCCAATCCTCAAGGAGCACTTCTTGGGATTAATGAGAAAGTATACAAGTTCCCCAGCCTTAAACTCCTTAAACAACCCATTTTAATATGTAAAAATATTTTGAGTTTCCCATGTTGCCTTGAGATTCTTCCTGATTACCTGCATTTCTTGTTCGATCTCTACAACCATGTTTGGTCCAATTAACACCATGCTAACTGGATGACTCCAACTAATGGGAGTATTACAATTCTTCCCATACAATGCCTCAAATGGACTTGTTTGTCAATTTAATCGTCTTAAATTGTTACATAAATTATCGACCAGAGTTGGTAAACTTGTGAAGTGAAAGTGCCCAATATATGTTAGAAACATTTTTTTATTAAATTGGATTATTAATATCAATTATTGAGTTACTGAAAATTCATTTCTAATATTTTTTTTATATTCCTATTTCAAAGTGAAATTAGCATTCCTATATAATGAAATGAAACTAAAGAAAACTTCTTATTTAAAAGAGAAAGGAACCATAGTAAAATCACTGTTGGAAAATGAAACTATAAAGAACTCACACTTGCAAAATAAACTTACTCTTGTCAAATGAAATTAAAATGAACTCACACTTGCAAAATGAAATTAAGCAAATTCACACTATCTCATTAAAGAAACTAAATTGATAAATTTCAACACACATCTAAATTTCTAAAAGTAGAATATTTGTCCTATCAATTCCTACATGGAATGAAAATTGCTCGACTAAGTTCTAAGATGAAATGATAAGAAAATCATTTATGATTTGCAATTGAATTGGTTTTCAAAGAAATCATTTTAATTGTGAAATTGAAATGCTCTGAAATTGTAAATAAATCACTATTGCTCCAAAATAAATCACTATTGAACCTATAAAAAAAGTACTCAAGCTTTTCTAAAAAGAACTAGTTCATAACTGGAAAAGAAATCACTCAATGTTCTGAAATAAATCAATTATGAAATCTGTAAAACTACTCAGAAATAAATCACTACTATTTCTAGAAATAAAACTATGAATTACTCTACAATCAATTCAAAAGGAAAGACTAAAGAATCTACATCAAATGATATAGGAAAAATATATAAACATCTACATCAGATGATAAAATGGAATTCGGGAAACATCTATAACTAATAACAAAATAAAAACATGAATTTAACTACCTCAAATGATAAAATAAAAACATGAAAAAAATTACATTAAAAACACAAAATGCAAAACATTCACTGTTTGTAGGGGCCCTCCACAAATAGGCGATATCAAAGCATTACTCCAACAACTAGTTGTGCATCAACTCTTTAAGGTACTTCTTCATTAAAAAGGAATGAAAAACAAAGTTTTTAAATGTCACAGTCACCTCAAAATTACACCCCCTCTATGTTTCAATGGAGTATTTATATAGTGATTACAATGTAAATTAGTGGAGATTCATATGGCTAAATATAAGAACTGAATAGATACCTAGTTTCCACAAATTTGATGAAGCACAGTTCATTCCAACCTTAGTTTTCTTGATTGGGCATTTATTGACACATGGGTGCAATGTTTTCTCACATAACCTACAAAATATGGCTCCAAAGAATCTGAATTATCTCCCAAATGGTAACAAATTATAGAAAACTATTAGAATAGAAGTTAATTGGGTCCGTTATAAACAAAACCCATGATTTTTTTCGATATTTGCATTCATTTGCTTAGAAAACGTGATTGAAGTTGAGTAGTCAAAATTTCTTCGGTTTTCCCTTTATCCTTACCAAGAGGTCCACATGTGCGATATGGGTGGAATTTAACCAATACAAATCCATATTAGAGATTCTAGAAACAAATTCCAAGTGTTGTATTTCATTGTAGAGTGGTGCTAATACGTCAACCATGGAGGTAGCGATGGAAACTTAACAAATTTGAAGCAACTTGAACTTGTTAAACATTTATTAGTTAAAACCATGCAAAATTCCTCTTTATCTACTAAAAATAAAGGAAAACGATGCTAATTAACCACTTAGACATATAGTGGCACATCATGAAGAATTATGGTGAAAATAGTGGAAAATGGGTGAAATGGTGCAATGGATAGCTAAGAGTAATGGCTTAATGAATGACAAAGACAAGAGAAAATGATGACAAATTAGTGACCCAACAAGACTCATCCTCAAATATTCCTAATACCCATTTTTGTGAGTGAATTCAACCATTGGAAGATACTCTTCCCATTTTCATTGTTGATGCATGAAGTACATTATCAACATGTCCTCCAAAATATTGTTGATCCTCTTTGTCTATCCATCTATTTGTGGATGATAAGTTGTGTTGAAAGCTAACTTTGTACCCAAACATGCAAATAACTATTTCCAGAACCTAGAAGTGAACTTGGTGTTGGCCCTTGATTTTGGTCTTATTTTTGCTAAAGTAAACTTACTTAATTCATCTATTTTCCATCTATTTTCCACTTTATCCATTCCATTTTGATGTATTTCATGTCTGCTCAGATATTTAATTTTAATTTTTCAAATTCTAAAGTTTTTATGAAAATTTGGTTTCAAGTGCAAATATTGACAGATTCAGAAATTCCCGTAATAGCTATATGGTTGACATGTTTGTAGGACACTTGGGCACAAATTTGATGCATGGATGGATAGCTTGGGAACTAGGACTAAGCCAGCTCTACTTGATTTGAACAGAAAAAGCTTTATTAGGCCCATTTAGTTCTGGTCAACCATGACTAGTCGCTCAAAAATTCCCTAGAAATAGAGCAATTTTGAGATTTTATGGGATTGACCATATTTCTTGAAATGTGATTGATGAATTCAACTTAGATAGGTCAATATGAGTAGATATGTTTGTTAGGATGATTATAGATCAGTTTATTTCACAAGACTTCTATTTAAATCCAATACTTTGATGGCTTATGTATTGACTTTTGTATAATTTCATGCTAAGACATTTTGTATTGGAGAGCTAATTTGAAGAACCTATTCTACTACTATTTTGTTGTTCAATAATGTGGATGTGTGACTGTGTTTAAGCTTCTAATATCATCTTCAAGTGTGCAAATCAAGGGTGGAGGGTCCCCATTCCAAGCTAAGTACACTTCTTTGTTTAAATTGGTTTAATTTTCCATAGTCTGATTATTGTAGAACTTGTTTACATGCTTTGTTTCAGATTGGTTTATGGTTAATGTGTGGTGATTTATTTCATTATATCTTAGTTTATTCATCACTTTAGTAAGTTGGAAAAACAAAGTGTTCAAGTTGAACAATCCTTCTGTTAATTTGGTGAATTGTAACTAGTTTTCTTTGATTACATGCAAACAGTTTTCTTATGTATTTTTGGCATTATGGAGAATGAATTATTATGGAACACACCAAAGGTCTCTTAAGTTAGGAGCCTCCCTTCATTAATGATTTGTCCATCCTAAGCTATTAGTTTCTGATTTATGTTTATCAAGTAATAATTGAGGAACAATTAGACCTCTTAAGTTAAGAGCCATTTCAGCTTTCCCTCTTTACAAAGTGAATTGGAGTTCTAATATGCACTTCTTTAGTTTTTGAAAAACTTACCTTTCAAGTTTGATTACATATGATATTCATATATAGTGGACTTTCCTTTAAGTATTACCAACCCAGATTGATAAGGAATATTTGTGTTAATTTTTGTGAATAAATTAGCTCAATAGTTTGGTGCCGTTGCCGAGGAGGCAAATATCAACATAGTCAATAGGAAGATAAGTAAGCAAACTTTAAAAAATTCATAAAACAAAAATAAAAAATTAGTTATATTCTTTTAGTTATGTTTCTTTATGCCTAGATATAGAGATCCTCAAGGTAGATTTATTAAAATCCCCCCCACAAATAAAGGTAGGACCATCAAAGCCAACAACACCAGTTACTGGTAATCCAACAATTGAGGAATTGGAAGAAAAATGAAGAACTGGACAAAGGTTAACCTTAATTGAGAGGCAAACTTTGTTAGCCTGGGAAGTAAAAAGAAAATAGCTATCAACTTTAGGAAAACAAAAGGAAACTGCTAAAGAAAAACAACCTATCATTGAATCTGTAATTCAACCTAACTTTGAACAACCTGAATCTCAAATTAACATTGAAACAACTAAACCTATGGCAGAAGAGGGACATGGATCTGTTATTCTTACTCCTACACAATGACTCGAATATGAGAGACAACAAAGAGAATGGAGAAGACAAAGAGAGGAAGAGGAAAAATGAGAAAATGATAGAAATATAGAAGAGGATAGGAAAAGCTAAGAAGATGGTGGTGATCAGGAAACTACCTTTGGATTTCCAATAGTAGATACAACTGCAATATTAGGAGAAGAAGTGAAAATCAAAAATATTCCACCTTCTGTATTGCCAAATTTTTATGGAATATCAATAGAAGATCCTGATTCTTTCATGTTTGAATTTGATATCCTATGTAGAACATATGGATACACTAATGACATACACAAACTTCATCTCTTTCCTGCTACATTAAAAGCAGCAGCTTCAAAATGGTTCATGGGTTTGGGAGAGAAAACAATAGCTTCTTGGGATGATATGAGATTAGTCTTTCTTAAAAAATATCAAGCCTATTGTAAGCCTAAGGACTCAAAAGAAGATTTTTTCAGAATGACACAACAAGAAGAAGAAAGTTTAGAAGAATACTTAGAAAGATTTGCATATAATCTACAAAATCTAAACAACACTCTCTAAATCAGGAAAAAATTCAAACAATCTTTCTCAAAGGTGTAAGAGATGAATATCTTGACATTCTGAATGTGATGGGCAAGGGAGATATTTCAAACTTACCATTCGATGAAATTTTTGAATTATGTCAAAAATATTCTAGAGGTAGATAAAAATCTGGAAAGAGAGATGGGAGTTCAAAAGCAGCAAAATCAGCAGCAGGAGGAGATACAAGAGCAGAAATGGGAAGCTTATTAGAAAAATTCAAAAATGACCTCCTAAGTACATTAGGAACTCAGGTAGATTTTCTAAAATAAAATAAGAAGAAAGAAGAACAAGAAAAAGATTTAGCAATCTTTTGTTCCAAATGTAGAAAGAAACATCCATTAAGAGAATGTCCTTTGGATAGTGTTCAAGTATGTGGTCATTGTACAGAAAACCATTCAACAGAAAATTGTCTAAGGTTGAAGGAATTGCAAATGAATCCAATGGAAGAAGTACAAGGAACATAAGGTTTCTATTATGTGGCACCACAAAGACCTTGGCAACCAAGGTTGCCTCAACAAAATCTGCAACAATTCCCTCAAAAAAATTATCCATATCCGCCTCAAAATTCTTGGAATACTCCAATGTCATGGCAAGCTTGGCCTCCACAACGATATCCAACCCAACCTGTACAAGGGTGGAGAGGATATGGTTATGGAAACCAACCACCTCAACAGTATCAACAACAATACCAACAACAATATCAACAGCGATTTCCATATCAACAATATCCACAATCCATGCCATTTTCACAACAAAATTTTGCATATCCGCAACCCATGCCATTCCCACAATAGAATCCTCCACTATTATTAACACAACCAAAACAACTATAGCTACCTTCGAACCAGCCCAGACCAACTCAATTACCAGCCCAACCAGTGGCAAATCCGAACAATAAGATGGATAAATCTGCATACACTGTAGAAGAAGCAACATATTTCCTAACATATTCTATTCTTCCTGTAAATGATGTACGTTCAAGGTCTGGAAATGTGCTTACAAAGGATTCTTCTCCAATCATAGAAGAGCCAATTGAGCAAGGAGAACCACCTGAAACATCACAATCTAAAACAAAAATTCAGAAAGGAAAAGCTATTATAACTCAAACACCACCCTATCCTGGGAGGTTAGTAGAGCAACAAAAAGAAATGAACCTTCCTGAATTTGATATTTTGGATGAATTGAAAAATGTTTATGTAAAAATTATTTTATTGAAAGCAATTAAAGAGATACCAATATATGCTAAAACAATAAAGGAATTATGCATTAAGAAAATTGGTAAAAAGAAGAAGGATCCTACTACAATCCAAGTCAATGGAAAATTAGCAATCCTCATGTCAACACGAACAATGGTAGGGAAATATATTGATCCTGGTATCCTTATAGTTACTATTTCAATAGATAATTTCTCAGTTCCAAATACATTAATAGATTTGGGAGCATCTATAAATGTAATGACTATGGAGACAATGAAAAATTTGCATTTAAACAACATTAGATCAACTTCTATAATTCTAGAATTAGCATACAAATCTAAAGTTGTCCCAGAAAGAATACTAGAAGATATCATAGTATCTTTGGATTCATGGGAGTATCCTATTGACTTCCTTATCTTGCAGCCGAAAACAAATTTGGGAGGACATCCTCTAATCTTAGACATACCATGGCTATCCACGACAGGATGTAGATCTGGAAGCATCATTATTTCACATGGAGATGAACGGAAACACATTACACTTTATTCACCTACACAATCATCTTCTTTAGAATCAATACTTGAAACTCAAGAACAACATCAAACTAAATCAGTTTTAAGTATAAATCATGTCTTTGACCTTAGAGAAGAAGAAGAGAATGAGGATTTAATGGATCTTTTCATCTCAGAACTAAATATTTTAGAGCAACTTAGAGAGATTCAATATGAAGCTGAACATAATCTCTTGAACCAATGTTTTTAGGAAACTTGTATAGTTCAATCCTTGCGAAGCTCTTTTACAAACATTTTTCCTGTAAACACAATTACCAATTCAACAACAAAAACAATTGAGATATATCCTGAAAAACATTTAAACATTGGAAACTATTTGCAATTGTCACAAGAACAAGAGGTAATTGCATTACTACAAAAATATTCAAAAGCTTTTGCCTGGGATTATATCGACATGCAAGGAATCCATCTCAATAAATGTATCCACCACATCTACACAGATGATCAGATCAAACCAGTAAGGCAACCTCAAAGACGAATGAATCCCATGATGAAAGAAATAGTGAAAGAAGAACTGCAGAAATTGCTTAAAGTTGGGTTCATCTATCCTATTTCAGATAGTCAATGGGTTTCTCCATTGGTAATAGTACCAAAGAAAAATGGGAAGTGGATAAAAACGGGAAGTGAAGGGTATGTGTTGATTATCAAGAATTAAACAAAGCGACATTAAAAGATAATTTTCCGCTACCATTCATTGACCAGGTTGTAGACTCATTAGCTGGAAAGAAATTTTTCTCCTTCCCAGATGGGTTTAGTGGGTACAACCAGATTAGAATAGCAACAGAAGACCAAGACAAAACAAAATTCACTTGCCCATGGGGAACCTATGCATATAATGTCTTGCCATTCAGGTTATGCAATGCACCTGCAACTTTCCAAAGAGCAGTGCTTGCAATATTTGCTGATCTAATCCATGAATTTGTAGAAGTTTATATGGATGACTTCACGATTTATGGAAACGCGTATGACGATTGCCTCAACAATATTGAGAAAGTTTTGAAGTGATGCATAGAAATAAATTTGTCATTGAGTAACGAAACATGCTATATGATGTTGACAAAAGGCATAGTTTTGGGACACCATATTTTCGCTTCAGGAATAAAGGTGGATCCAGCAAAAATACAAGTCCTTGTGAATTTAATGCCACCTACAACACAAAAAGAGGTAAGGATTTTCTTGGGTTATGTAGGCTACTATAGACGATTCATAGAAAACTTCAGTAAAATAGCCCAACCTCTATTCAAATTATTAGCATGAGATGTTTAATTTCAATGGACAAATCACTGCCAAAATGCTTTTCAAATATTGAAAAAAAAACTTTCAATTGCACCCATTCTTCGTGGACCAAACTAGTCTCTACCATTTCATATTTCAACTGATGCATTTGATACTACAATAGGTGCATCACTTGGGCAGACAAAGAATTTGTTCAATTATGCAATATACTTCATAAGCAAAAACTTAACACCTGCAGAATTGAACTATACAGTCACAGAAAAAGAAATGTTGTTGTAGTACATGTAGTAAATAAATTCAAGCACTACATAACAGGATACCAACTATTTATTCATACAAATCATTCAACAATAAAATATTTGATGAATAAATCTATCACCAATGGGAGAATAACAAGATGATTACTATTAATGGAAGAATTTAACATCACAATTCAAGACCGACCAGGTAGAGAAAATCAAGTGGCTGACTGTCTGTCGCGCATACATTCACCCAACAATCCAAATCTAGTTGCGGACAACTTTCCATATGAACATTTGTTTGCAATAGCAGTAAAAACACTATGGTTTGCAGACATAGCAAACTATATATCTTCTAGGAAATTTCCAACACAATTCTCCAAGAAACAAAAACAAAAAATTATTAAAGAAAGTTCTAGATATAGTTGGGTAAATGGCGATTTGTTTTATACTGCTTTAGATTTAATAATAAGAAAATGTGTGAGAGAGGATGAGATATTAGAAATCCTGAAAGCATGTCATGATGAACCATGTGGTGGTCATTTTGCAGACAAGCGAATAACTTACAAGGTGCTGCAATTAGGCTACTACTGGCCAGCAATCTTCAAAAACTCCAAGGAATATGTCAAGCGGTGTGACAGCTACCAAAGAACAGGGAGACCAATAGTATCAGATGAGATGCCACTCAAACCACAAGTTCTAATAGGACCATTTGAGCAATGGGCTCTAGATTTTTTGGGACCAATAAATCCAAGATCAAATGGTAAGAGGTACATCTTAGTATGTACAGATTATGTCACCAAATGGGTGGAAGAAAAAGCAGTCACCAAAGCAACATAAAATACAGTGGTCACCTTCCTCTTTGAAGAAATATTTGTAAGATACGGAGTACCAAGAAAGATTGTAATCGATCAAAGAACACAGTTTACTTCAAAACTTGTATGAGACCTTACAAAAAAATATAAGATAAAGTACAAGAAGTCCACACCATATCATCCTCAAGCAGGCAGACAGGTGGAAGCAACAAATAAATTCCTAGAGAACATAATGACCAAAACAGTACAGATGAATAGAAAGGACTGGTCAGAAAAACTAAGGGATGCACTATGGGCATATAAAATCACATGGAAAAACACAACTGGATTCAGTCCATGCCAATTAGTGTATGGAAAAGAGGTCTTACTACCCATAGAATTTCAAATACACACATACAAATTGACAGTTGAACTAGGACTGGAACTGTCTGAAGCATAGCAGCAGTGGATAATGGAATTAAATCAACTAGATGAACATTGCCAGCAGGCAATAGAACCTACAACATTGATACAACAGCAACGAATGAAGTGGCATGACAAATTCATCAAGAACAAGACACTCAACAAAGAAGACTGGGCACTACTGTTTGACTCCAAATTCAAAGATTTCAAGGCCAAATTCACAACACACTAGTTAGGGCCATATGAGATAGAAGAAATCATTGATAATGGAGCTATTCAAATCAAGACAATTGAGTAGGAATCCACATCATTTTTGGTAAATGGACATAGGCTCAAATTTTACAACAGGCCTATTGACAAAGAAGAATTAATGAAACAACTGATACAAGGAACATAACTGGAAATAATGGCACACCAGACCCAGCCATCTTCCAGTGCTATAGAAGAATAAAGAGTGTTCTACTAAAAAAAATAAATTAAAAATATATACAAAAATGCACAATAAAAAAATAAAACTATTTGCTAGTGAAAACGAGGATACTAGCGCCAAGCAAACATGAATTCATAGAGGAAAACCAACATGTTTTGGACTGTATGAATTCAATTTCTTGTTCTATTCTTATCACAACTTTGATTTGCAGGATATCCTCCACGTAAACATTACTTGAGGACAAGTCAAATATCAAGCAAGGGGGAGGATTGCACGAGAGCTTTAGTTGTGCAGCTGAATTGATGACGAAACTTGTATTGTTCACAGTTGGGACCTAAAAAAATTAGCAAAGGGACCTGAAATATTAGCAGAAACATGTACAAATTTCATACACATGTGCATGACAGTTGGGACTTGAACAACAATAGCAAAGGGACATAAAATATTAGAAGAAACATGTACATATTGCATAAACATGTGCATTGTTGAGGGACCTGAACAACAACTAGCAATTCAAGAACTAGAACCAATGAAGCATAAAGAACAGGAAGCAGAAATAAATTCTACCTTTCAATTTATCTAAGACATTTGATCAAACGATTTCATCCAGCTTGTAAAGAACAAAAGAAATCATCCAATATTATCAGGGAAGTACAAGTATAGTCATTTTGCTCTTGTAAATTGAATTTTTTTTAGAAATTTTTAGTCTTTGTTAAATTGAGATTAGTACCTGAAGTATATATTTTCCATTATATCCACCGATTATCCTAAGTATCATATCCTATAACCCTTAACTATAACCTTGTACATCCTATATTCATTCCATATTCATGACCTTAACCCCTAAGTATTTTTCCTTGAAAGCAAAAAGGGATCGAAAGAGTGCAACATGATGGTACCTGCACAAACAATTCAAAACATTAGACATGGAAATAATTTTAAATATGACCTAGGTGGTCATTTTAAAATTATAAGAAATATTTCAAAAAGGCCATACATATGCACACAAAACTTTAGATTATGAGAAATATGAGAAATATTTCAAATACATGCGCAAAGGAAATAAGAAAGGAAAAAGTTCAAAAGGGAATATATGCGCAAAGGAAATATATATATCATAATGCAATAGCTCATAAGGAAATATATGCGCAATGAAACATTTGCATACAACAAAAAAATGTGTTAAACATATGTGATGTATTAAAACATAATCTTTTTGCATCATGAAAGTGGCAAATGAGTCATATAATGGTAGGCGGGCTTGCGATCATATAATCACATCATATGGCAGTGTAATATGATATAATATTATGGTATGGCAGAGTAAATGATATTTGACAAGGGATATGATTTAAATGGGCTTGCAAACCGAGCACATGATTCAAACAGGCTTTCAAACGAGTACGTGGTTCATATAATTGAATGACGTGGAACGGAGGTGCACACAAACCATTGGGGAGATGCATGCAAATCATCATACATTTGCATGGTTGGTGCGTTCAAACGATTCCACAGAAGGCATGCTAGAAAAACCATAGATTTCATGGAAGGACAAGCATAACCCGCATACAGGTAAGCTCACATTTAAATTATGCAATCGGTCAGGCCATCCTAATGAAACAATCAGGCGACTGGTCAACAAGACTAGCACGACAAAACATTGGCCAATAGAGGTGCTTATGGCTTACTCAGCTACAACATGGTAAAAAAATGAGAAATGGTCACGAAAACCTCAAAACCAGTCAGTCTGCTATGCATTTCAAAAATAGCCGGCCAATTGTTTAAACCGCATTTGTATGCCATCATCGCCCTTAAAGAGCTCAGGAGAATAGTGGTGAAGCACTGCACATTTTGACAGACGAAGAGAGGGAAAAACATAAGTAAATCTGTGGAGAGATAAGTAGGAAAACCTCATGGAGATAACGCAAGTTGGTTGCCCAGAATCTCGGGAAAGTTCAGGTAAAAACAAGATTCAATTTGCTTACAAAGATGAGTCGGGATTGCAATCACCAAATTTTTGCTAGAACTGCCTATCATTTAATTGTTAATATGCCTATTTTTTCCACCAGTCAGCATGAAACGAAGCTACAGGAGATATGTAGCGCCATTAAACAGTCCACAAGTCTAGCCATTAGCCAGGTAAATGTCGAAAACTCACCATGATTCCAGAAAATGATAAATATAAGGGTTAGATAAACGTCAGTGAGTTAATGGAGCAAACGACCATGTATTAAAGAACAAATATGTACATAAGTGTAATCGCATGAACTAAGGATTTGAGTGAAGCATGTAGTTTATGCAAAACAAGCAGTAGATTACACCTGTGTGGATAGTAAGGCATTTCAACCACATCTTGCATGAAAAACGCGTCGATAAAACAAAGTTTTTTGAACTGTATTGCATGTTTTGTAAAGCAAGGATTGTGTATTGTAGAGGATTTTTTTTTATGCTGTTACAAAGGGTTATATTGCATGTTTTTTAAAACAAGGACTATAATGTGTAACAGGGATTGTATATTTTGTGAACAAATGAATTTTTAAGTGCTACTACAGGGGATTGTATTACGTGTTGTTGCATAACAGGGATTATATACTATAAAAACAGAGGAATATTGTCTTTTAAGTGTTGTTATGAGGGGCTGAATCGCTTGTTTCTTTGTAGAAATGAGTTGTTTTTTTAGAGCTTTTACAACAAAGTTGAAAATCATTTTTGTTCTCCTTTCATATAGCGCTGAAGATTAGGCTTGTATGATGAATTATAAAAAAATTTGCCTCAAGAATACATTAAGAAATACAAAATTAAGACATGATTATTTTGTTTCCTTATGTATTTTTTTTTCAAAAATAGAGTCTAGTGTTTTTACAGAGATATATAAGGCAGGATGTTTGACTGTTTGGATACAATAGGAGATTAAAAGAAAAATTGTGTCGCTGCAAAAAGAAATAAACAGAGGCCCAAGTAGATTGAATTAAGTTTGTTGCATAAGGCAGGTAAGCTTCTCTAACTTCAACATTTCATTTTACAAAACAATATTTGTAGATTGTCATTGTAAAGATGAAGTTAATGACAGTAGAGGCATACATTCAATGGTTTTCAGACACAATGTCAACAAGGATAGAGCCGAAGTTTCAAATAGAAAATTGGAAAAAAGAAACCATAGAGAAGCTTTACCAAGTGGGACTGATAGGATTCTTGCAGAGATTTAGTGGCCCAAGTGAGGAGGTAACAAGGGAGTTCATAAACAATTATAGCTAAGAACAAACAAGGGTAGGAAATGTTATCATTCCTGTGACTCAGGAATTCCTTTCTCAAGTTCTAGACTCCCTATTATAGGAGAGAAGTACCATAAAGGCTTGCATTTCAAGGAGAAAGCATGGAATTTCTTCCTTGAAAAGAACCAAAAATGAACCTTTGACAGAACCAAAGGAATATCAAGGGAATGGTTCAATGAACCATGGGGCGAGTTAGTTCTAGTTATACAAAAGTTTCTTACATGTGATAGGGGATATAGTGTTGCCCATCTATATCATATCCAACTCCTACAACACATTAAGGGGGAAGATAAGATTAATCTACCATACTTTCTCTTTAGAAGCCTCCTGAAGATGATAGAGATAGTAAAACATGAACACAAGCCCAAAGTAGCACAAATTTATCACCAAGGGTTGATAAAAATCTTGGTTGAATATCAAATAAGGTCACAAGGAATAATTTGGAGGGAGTTCATGAGTAAAAACTAGTTTAATGAACAGATCAATGAGGGACAAAACAAAGTAGAGTAGGAAACGAGGGGAATGATGAGCTCACCCTTCTATCCTAGGTCTAGAGATAAAAAGCAAAATAATATATCCATGTAAGAAAATGAAGTGTCCATCATGTCTATTCCTAGGAGAATTAGGAATAAAAGTCCAACTAAAATAAATAGCAGAGAAAAAGAAGTTCTGTTAGTAGACACATGTTCCACAGGAAAACAGGTAAAAGGTAATATTGAACAGGAAGCATTAGAAAGAAATTCTTATTATGATGATGCAGCAACAACATCATTAATCAAAACTACACAAGAGCTTGAAAAAAAAATAAACTTGGGCAAAATCAGGGAGTTAACAGACCAACTAGAAATCAGTAAAATCTTGGAAAAACATTTGAAAGAAGAAAACTACGCAAGAAAAAAGAATAATGCTAGATTAGTCAAAGCAAATGAAAGATTAAATGAAGAAATAGGAAGATTGAAAAGAAAGAATGATCTACTCTCCAAACAGGCATTCAAATGGCTAAAAGAGAAGAACATGTGGAAGGTAAGTATGAGAAGAAGAAAGTTAAGGCTGCTTTGTACAGGGAAGGACATGATTCAGGTTTGGACTTTTTGATAAGGGCAGCAAAACAAGAAGCATCTATAGGAACTGCATCTACCACAGGGAACAGAAGATCAAAGAGGAATAAGAAAGCATAAAGACATGCTTGACAATCAGCAAGGGGGAGATGTTGGCCCTCGATTTTGGTCTTATTTTTGTTAAAGGACACTTACTTAATCCATCTATTTTCCATCCATTTTCCACTTTATCCATCCCATTTTGATGTATTTCATGTCTACTCAGGTATTTAATTTTAATTTTTCAAATTCTAAAGTTCTTATGAAAATTTGGTTTCAAGTGCAAATATTGACAGATTCAGAAATTCCTGTAATAGCTACATGGTTGACATGTTTGCAGGACACTTGGGCACGAATTTTATGCATGGATGGACAGTTTGGAAACTAGTATTGAGCTAGCTCTACTTGGTTTGAACAAAACAAGCTTTATTAGGCCCATTTAGTGTTGGTCAACCATGAGTAGTCACTCAGAAATTCCATAGAAATAGAGCAGTTTTGAGATTTTATGGGATTAACCATATTTCTTGGGATGGGATTAATGAATTCGACTTAGGTGAATATGAGTAGAGATTTTTTTTAGAAGGATTATAGATTAGTTTGTTTCACAAGACTTCTATTTAAAGCCAAGACTTTGATGGCTTATGTATTGAATTTTGTATAATTTCATGCTGAGACATTTTGGATTGGAGAGCTAATTTGAAGAACCTATTCTACTACTATTTTTTTGTTCAATAATGTGTATGTGTGACTGATTTTAAGCTTCTGATATCAATCTTCAAGTGTGCAAATCAAGGGTGGAGGGCCCCCATTCCAAGCTAAGTGCACTTCTTTATTTAAACTAGTTTAATTTTCCATAATTTGGTTATTGTAGAACTTGTTTACATGCTTTGTTTCAGATTGGTTTATGGTTAATTTGTGGTGATTTATTTCATTAGATATTATTTTATTCATCACTTTAGTAAGTTGGAAAAACAAAGTGTTCAAGTTGAGCACTGCTTTTGTTAATTTGGTGAACTGTCACTAGTTTTCTTTTATTACATGCAAGCAGTTTTCTTATGTATTTTTGGCATTATGGTGAATGAATTATGATGGAACATACCAAAGGTATCTTAAGTTAGGAGCCTCCCTTCATCAATGATTTGTCCATCTTAATCCATTAGTTTCTGATTTTTGTTCATCAAGTAATAATTGAGGAAGAATTGGACCTCTTAAGTTAAGAGCCATTTCAGCTTTCCCTCTTTACAAAGTGAATTGGAATTGTAATATGCACTTCTTTAGTTTTTGAAAAACTTATCTTTCAAGTTTGATTACATTTGATATTCATATATAGTGTACTTGCTTTTAAGTATTACCAACCCAGATTGATAAGGAATATTTGTGTTAATTTGTGTGAACAAATTAGCTCAACACTTGGCATCCCTGTCTGATACGATCTTATTTGGTACACCATGCAAGCTCACTATATCTTTCATGAATACTCATGTTATGTCATTAGTTGAATATGTATACTTCACTAGAATGAAGTTTTCTACCTTAGTCAAACGGTGAACAACAACCATGATAGAATCATGTTATTTAGATGTCCTTGGAAAACCTGTAATGAAATCCATGGAAATGGCCTCCCATTTCCACTTTGAAATCAAAATTGGGTTTAGTAATCCACTTGGATGCTTACATTATCCTTTTACCTACTGACAATCCAAGCACCTAGCCAAAAAATCTGCCACTTCCTTCTTCATATTCGGCCAATAATAAAACTTCATCACCATTGTCAATGTATTTTGATATTCTGGGTGACCCAAATATGACATAGCATGAAATTCCCTTAAGATAAGATTGTTGAGCCATTGTTGTCTGGAATATATATCCTATCCCTAAATATGACCAGGCCATCTATTGTGAGATGATAGTCGACATCCTAATCACTTGTACCTTGTTGTAACCTATGCATAAGCTCCATGTACCTATCATCCTGTTGTCCTTCCTGTAAGATCTAATCCTATAAATCTGTCCCATAAGAACTCATAGTTGTTATGTTATTTACCTGTATCCGCCTTCTAAGAGCATCTACAACCCTATTTTCTTTGCCTTTAATATACCTAATGATTTGGATTTAAACAAGAATGCAACAAATTACAAAGATAACCATAAACACAGAGATTCAGTGGAAACAATACTTCATTTCATTAATGTAAAATACTGAAATATGCTTACAAACAACAATGGAAATAAATGAGCTAGGGCGATGGTAGTTTATCTCTTAAAAGAGATGTGGCAGCTACATGCCTCTGAACTGTGTTATAATGAGGTTCGAAGGCCTATTTATTGTTGAGAAATAATGGAAACCCTAAATATCCAAAAACCTAACCCTAGAAGATGAAATGCCAAACTGTGGGCCCTGTTTGGGTAAATTGGTACATCAACTTCCCAGGGTCGTAACTTTGGGATATGATCTTTGTTTGATGTGCACAATATCTCATTAGAAATATCTATCTGAGAAATACAACTTTGGGAAGAGCATCATTAGTGCATGGACCCATCTTGCTCCTAATTTTCCCAAAAAATGTCATTTAGAGCCTCAAAATGGCTCCGGAAGTTCAAGACCCGAAAAATTGCTAAAAATAATAAACTGTGCTACAATTAAAGAAAGCGAAAAGCTGAAGGAAACAATAATGGGGGTCCAAATGGACTTGGAAAGTGGCCATCAATATCCACATGTTAGAGAATTATGTATTACAGAGCAATGGAACACATAAAATATTGTATAAATATAAACACAGAAAATGCATAAAACAAGAGAGACAAATATACGTGGTTCACCTAGTTTGGGCTAAGTCTACGGAGAAACAAACAATCCTTCTTTTTTTTATTATCCAGCAAACTTAAGAGATACAACCTAAAACATATCCATTGTAATTCCCTCTTCTCTCTTAATATCCTCTCTCTTCCTCACTCAGAATACAGATATGCATATACGCAATACAATTCCCTCATATATAGCGAAGGGGTTGCCTTCTAGGGGAAAAAAACCCTAAATTAAGCATAACTTCTACTGTCAGATCTTCGCCTAATGAACGACGCAAATTGAATATGAAATTACAACATTCTACAAGGAAATTTTACATTAATTCTTAGCTTCGAGGGTGCTATCCCCAATCCCCCCACCAAGGGGGGTGCTCCCAATGGTTGCAGCCACCCCCTCTGGACCCCCCTTGCAACGAATATTTTACAAGCGGCGTTGCCACCCCATTACGAACTAGGTTCCAATGTGGTGATACCTTTGAATACAGAAGATAATCAGGCTCCACACCCAACACCACCTGGATCATTCCTCCCCCCTTAGGAAGCAATGGTTCCCATTGCATTGAGTTCCTCCATGAGGTGAGGAAAATTTTGCTGAACTTGGTCCCTGGTGAGCCACTTGCCCTGGTGAAAGAGTTGACCTGATTTGACAACTTGATATAATTGGATATTCTATTGGAGAGTGTGCTTGATCTGTGTGTCCACGATCCGATCAGTTGCAGCTTGTTCCATGCAATCTGGACTTAACTCTGTGGGTGTGAGTTGTTCTGCAATGTCGGATGTGTCTAGTAATGGTGGAAAGTATAGCCGAAGGCGGTCCACATTGAACACATGGTGTAGGCCATGGAATGGGGGAATGCTGAGCTCAAATGCATTGTCTCCCAAAACCATGGTAATGGTGTAAGGAACATATCGGAGTGATCTTAGTTTCCGATAGGCTCTGGTAAGGTGTTTCTTTTGCAAATGCAACCAAACTTTGTCGCCTACGTAGAACTTGTGTGGCGCCTAGTGTGGATCACGTCACTGCTTGTACTTGGCATTTGATTTCTCCAGAACGTTACAGACCTGCTGGAAAATATGTTAGATGTGCTCAATGAAGTTGGTGCCTTATATTTTTCGAACTGGACATGAGCCGAATCTGCGTGAGTAGCTACAAATGGCATGGCCACATCAATGGGACATAGTGGCTGGAATCCCAAGCACACCTAAAAATGGTTGTGTTATGAAACCAGCTCAAGAAAAGATACAAAAGATAGATCAACACCTTATAATTCAGCCTCTTCGAGGGGGCAACCTACTTTATATATATATAGGAGTCTAAGGGGTGATAACATAATCAGAGCCGACATAGCAATAATAATGTAAGGACATAATAATAACAATAGTGGGCTTCTATGGGGCACAATAGTAACAATATGGGCACTACATGGGTACATCAATATAATAAGGGGTTACACTAGTAGTGTAGGGGCCTAACATGCACCTCTCCTTCAAAAAGCATTGTCCTCAACGCTTGAGTATTTCTTGATGCTTCTGTATAAAATTCTTGGCCTCCCATGTGTAATATTCAGTGGGTAAGTTCTTCCACTTGATGAGATACTCGAAAATTGATTGATTTCGTAGCTGTCAGGTTCTTGTTTCTATGAGTGGTTCAGGTTCCAATATTATTTTTCCTTCCTCTTCAATTTCTAGCAATATTGTTTGAATTGGGATATTTTGCAACTTTTTAATAAGTGGCCATACCTCTTTGTCCTTCTTCCATTCATCCCTTGCTTCCTTTATCTAATCTGGTTGGATAATAGAAATAGCAAAAAACAATGCTTCCACATCCTCATCCTTGAAGAGTCTTCCCATTCGGTAAGGTCATCATTTTTTAAGTGCATGTACTATTGCCAACATTTCCTTCTCATAAATAGCTCACTTGAGATGTAGCAGTAAAAATACCCAATCACCTACATCAAAACATTTTTCACTACGATGTTGATCTACTTGTTGTTTCATTTGATTTTGCACCGAAGTGGTGTTATCCTTTAAAAGTTGGAGAACTTCTGGTTGATGCTTGATGTGATCTTTCACTGCTTGAACCTTTTTCTTCTTGATATGTCCTTCTATGTCTAGAGTTTGAGGAGTGGTAATTTCTTCCAATCCTTTACAAGATATAGTCGGATTCATTTCTTGATGCTGGATGTGATCTTTCACTTCTTGAACATTTTTATTCTTGCTATGTCTTTCTATCTTAATAGTTTGAGGAGTGGTAATTTCTACCAATGAATTACAAGATATGGTTGGATTCATTTCTTATTTCTCAATGTCATCTTTCAATTCTTGCACCTTTTTCTTCTTGATATGTCCTTCTATATTGAGAGTTTGAGGAGTGGTAATTCTTACCAATGCTATACAAGATATGGTCTGATTCATTTTTTCTTTCTCTGGGGTGGGGCCTTGGCATATATCCTCTTCTTCTGATGTTTCTTGATCCTTTTCTTCCTCCTCTTCATATTCTATGTAAAATAATTTCTTCTCAGCGCACTTATGACCTTTAGTGCATTTTCTATCAGAATTGTAACAAAGCCCTTTTTCTCTTTTTTTCTTCCAATTGTTGTGGTGTAACCCTTGTAGGTTGTGGAAGGCTAGGAGAAACAACACTTTTTTCTTTATAGTTGTGAGGGGTATGCTTCCTGGTTTCCATAATTTTGCTTTCCACTATGTCACAAAGCCCTTTTAATCTTTCTAATTGTTGTGGTGTTGCCCCAAAGAAGGTTTTGCTCTTTGTATCCTCATAATGTGCTATCATTTCCTCCGTGAAAATTGACCACGTAACCAGTTGTTTACTAGAACAAATCCCTTCATACCATAAAAATTGATCCAGTTCTAAATATGAAGATGCAATACATACCTTTTGTAATAGTGGTACACCATGTAGATCAAAATATTCCTCCATTTGAAGTATCAATTTACTGGATCCTTGCCATCAAACTTCCTCGTCTTGCTTTTTCTTGATTTTAGAAGCTCGATCTTGAAATGACTATAACTCTGTACTTTTGAATCTTTAAGTTCTGAAATTGTGACCTATAGTATCCCTCTGTGTCCTCTTTCTAATGCCACCATTCTGATCCAAATTGGATTCTCCAAGAAAGAATTATGCACAATCTCCCAAGATGACCTGATTATAGACCTTTCCAGAAGAGCGAACTTGTATGAAGTGCCACGTGTCACTATTTCGACCTTTGGCTCAGAAAAATATATACACGAAGCTATAGTCCATCTTGTTTCTGTACATTCTTACAAAATTTCAATCCAATGCTCAGAGAGAAAGTTATGATGATTTTCCTCAGGCCACCTGTTTGGAATGTAATTCAGGAGCCTGCAAAAAGACCAACTTCCTTAGATCATATCTTCACAAATATAGTGCAAAAAGCTTTGAAATTCGGACCCGAGGTTCAGCGTGACATCTTCTCAAATGGTTTTTTTTTAGCTTCTGAAACATCGTGGAAAACAATTTATAGTGAAAATGCCACGATGACCTATTTGGAGCAGCGAAACCCTAGAATCCAAAGCTCTGATACCAAATGTTATGAAACCAGCTCAAGAAAAGATAGAAAAGATAGATCACGCCTTAGAATTCAGCCTCTTCGAGGGGGAAACCTCCTTTACATTACATAAATGAACAATTCTTGGATGATACAAATGAAAAGACCTCCTTTCTATATATAGGAGTCTAAGGGGTCATAACATAATCAGAGCCGACATAACAATAATAATGTAAGGGCACAATAATAACAATAGTGGGCTTCTATGGGGCACAATAGTAACAATATGGGCACTACATGGGTACATCAATATAATAAGGGGTTACACTATTAGTGTAGGGGTCTAACAGGTTGTTGCTAGTCAAGTTGTGAAGAGCCCAGTTGTAGTTGTGTTGAACATAGGGGAGGCTCTCATCCCATGTTTGGATGATTTTAATTGTACATGCACAAAATGTGTATGATCATCTTGTTGACAACCTCTATCTAGCCATCAATTTGAGGATGGAAGGCTGTGGACTTAGTGAGTTTGGTGTCCAGCATCAACCAGAGACTTGACCAAAATGTATTGAGGAACCTGTTGTCCTAATCTAAGATGATAGATTGTGGGATCCCAAATTGTACCCACACTCATTCAAAGAAGAGTTTAGTAATGGCTTCTCTTGTGGTATTCTTTTTGTAGGCCACCATAATGGCCATCTTCGAGAACCTGTCGAAGACCACAAAAACATAGTCATTTCCATGCTTAGTGGAAGGAAGGCCTAACATTTAATCCATGGAGATGGATTCCCAAGGTCGACTAGGGGTAGGCAATAGGGTATAGAGGCCTTTCTTCTTGATGGTTGGTTTGGAAATGGTATAGGCAATGCATGATTTGATGTACTTCTTGACATCCTGTCGAAGATTCGGCCAATATAAATACTTCTATAGTACTTCCACCATTTTCTCGACCCCGAAATGCCTAGCATCCTGACTGTAGTGTGCCTCCCAAACCATCTTGGCATGCTTGCTTGAAAGAACATAAAGGGGACCCAGGTGGCATAACAGGGCATCCTGGTGGTGAAAATATGGAACATGCTAACCCTCCAAGAGTGTCTGGTATGTGTGGCCAAATTCTATGTCACTTTTATAAAGAAGTGGCCAATCATATGTCTCGTGCCGACAAGAGTTGAACAAGATGGTTAACGCCATGATCGGTGGTCGACTGAGGCAATTTGCAACATTATTGGTGTTTCCTTTCTTATACTTGGTACTCAAATGGAACTGTTGCAGGTATGTGAACCACTTCTGATAGCGATCATTCTGCAATTTCCCTTGGGTCTGTATGAACTGAAAGGGTCCATGATCTGTGTGGATGACCATTTCCTTCCCCAAAATGTAATGCTTCCAATATCGACAGGCCTACACAATGGAATGCATCTCTTTGTCATAAGTGGGATGCTTCTGGACTATATGAAAGTGTCTCACTGTGATATGCCACTGGATGCCCATGTTGAGTAAGGACTACCGCAATAGCATAGCCAGAGGCATCTGTCTCGACCTAAAATGGTTGTTGCAAGTCTGGTAATGCGAGCACTGGTGCTGTGCAGAGGCAACATTTCAACTTTGTGAATGCCTTCTGTTGAGATTCGGACCAAAAGAAATTTTCTTTCACTCCTCCATTGGTGACTTGACTCAAGGGCCAAGTGATATGAGAAAATACCAACATGAACTTGCCGTATAAGTTGGCAAGACCTAGAAAGTTGTGGAGCTCTGTCAGAGTGGTTGGAGATGGCCAATCCCGAATGAATTAGATCTTGGATGGATCCACATGCACCCCCTATTCATCAATAATTTATCCTAGATACTAAACCTGGGTCTTGTCAAAAGTGCATTTCTCCAAATTGGCACATAACTTGTGTTGTCGCAGTGTTTGGAGAACCTGTAAGATGTGGTGGAGGTGCTCTTCCCAACTCTGGCTGAAGATCAGGATGTTGTCCAAGTATACCACTACAAACGAGTTGGCGAATGGCCACAAGATGTCATCTATTAGTCTCATGAAGGTTGCAGGAGCATTCGCCAATCCGAAAGGCATAACCAACTATTTGAAAAGGCACTCCTTGGCTTTGAAGGTAGTCTTCCATACATTGGAGGGTTCGATTGGTACCTGGTGATATCCTGGCTTCAAATCGATCTTGCTGAAATATTCTTCCCCCTTCAGCTGGTTTAGGAGGTCATCAATCTATGGGATCAGGTACCTATTACAAACAATGATCTTGTTAAGCCCCCGATAGTCAATACAGAGTCTCCAAGTCCCATTTTTCTTCTGTACCAACACAATTAGGCTCCCACAGGGTGATGAACTCGGACGGATGTGATCTTTCTATGGAAGCTCCTGAATCTACCCCTTGATTTCATCATTCTCTAGAATGGAGCACTGATAGATTGGTTTATTGGGTAGCGGTGCACCTGGGGTTAGATCGATGGAGTGCTTGACCTAACACTGCAGAGGAACCCCTGTGAGGGAGTTGAAGGTTTCCTCGTACTCCTCCACAACCTTGTTCATCTGTAGTTGTTGTGTAGAGGGGCCCTGTCTAGACGTCGTGGCTACTACCTTATTCTTTCTTTGAGGGCGTATCATTAGGAAACAAAATTTCCCAGATTTGGAAATGAGCTTACTACATTATTTTGCAGTAACCAAAGAGATGGTGGTAGGCGGTGCTACCTCCGATATCATGTACAACTTATTTCCCAAAGTAACAATAACAGCACAGGGCCTTGATTCATACACATCATGTCACTTCCACAAGTATGGTTGTCCTAATAATACATCACAAACTTAAAGGGGAGCAATGTCACACAACACCTCACTTGTTATCACTGTAAAACTTCCTTAAAAAAAATTTGGACAACTTACATGGTTTCTCAATTCTTGTATCAGTCATGGTCAAGTCATTTTTATGTTTTAGAGTCTAAGTCATAGGGTTAGAGTCTCATGTCCATCTTCAAATAAAGTTTGATAGCCTCATGCCATGTCCTAGAAGCCTCACCATGTGTTTAGAAGTCATATCTCACATGATTTTGGAGAAATTTTAAAACTAGCTACGAATCCACGTTTTCGTAGCGCAGACAGTGTAAAAATCCTATTTTGCGCTATGAAACCCCTTTAGCAGCCTGTTTTAGCAGAAAAAACTGATTTTAGTAGTTAACTTCCAGAAGCTTTCCCGAGCAGTGGAAAACTCCTCTCTGAAAATTGAAAGAGGTTTGCATTCCTATGATACTGAAGTACAAAAACCTCTTCCACTTTCTTTAGATCCATTACTATCTGGGAGAAATGATGGACCAAAGTTGCACTACGAAACTGCTGTAGGTGCAATTTTTCACATGCATATTTCTCTGTTTTAAACCTGTTTTTTAAAGACAGATTCTGGGAGGTAGGGAAGTTTTTTCAAAAACAAAAGAGAGGTTTTTTTTCAACATGGATTGGTTCACAAAAGCCTCCTTTAGTTTTTCTAAATACGTTTTTCGTGAGAAGTTATGAGCTCTGTCCCAAGACCCATTTTTCAGCCAAAACAGAGCAAGGGACAGTCTCCTAGTTTCTAGGAACATCAAGGATCGAGTCTGGACAGCTGGAGAAGTATTTTAAAAAACCAAGAGAGGTTTTTGTTCTAGACATCCTGGACTACAAAAAAATCCTTCAGTTTCGAAAAATGTGTCATGGTTGAGTAGATAAAGGCTCTGTCCCACGTGCCATTTTCAGGGATCCTAAACCTAAAAACAGGGAAACATGTTCCCTAATTTCTAGGGTTTGTCTTCAGCAGTCAGATGACCACGTGGGAGGCTTCATCAAATTCGACTTCTTGAGGTTTCAAGTTGTCAAATAATTCTTTAAATTCTTAGATAAGGTTGTTGTAATCATGATAAAGAGTTACACTCCTAGTTGTATTAGGTCACTAGCACTCCTAGTTAACAGCTAGTTCTAATTAATGGTTTGTTTTATGGTTAGAATAAGTGTCACTGATGACAAATTCGAATTCTCTTGATCATGGATGATGAAATCCTAATTGTAAATGCTTTATATAGAGCAAGAAGTCGAATTAGCAGTGGGTTGGAAATTTTATGAAAAGGCTAGTATTTGGCTTATGTAAAACTCTGTTTCAGTAATACATGTTTGGATTTACTTCTCAGGATTCATGAGGGATTTTTATGTTCAGAATATGTGATGTTGTCCTTTTCCTAATTCTTGCAGTGGTATGGATGTGTAATCACTCAGAATTCACTTGAGGTGCTATGACTTCCTGTATGCATTCATAAACTGTGTGGTCCTATATGAGTTTTTATGTTCTGAATATTTAGATGCTGAATGCCCTGACTTCTATGTAAGGTTGAGTTCATTGTTATATTGAAATTGTTTTGACTCCATAAGCCCAATGGATAGTTTTTAAATGTGTTTCCACCATCCATATTCTCACAGTTGTTTTACAAGAGTTATCCATCTTATCTATAATCAAAATCATTAACCCCTTTTGAGAGAACCCTCTCAAGTTGAGGAGGCTAAGCCTCAGCCTAAAGTAGGTTTGAAATAGTTACTTAGAGTCAACCTGAACAGTAGCCTATCAGGATCTGATTTTGAGATAACATTTTGGTGTGTCTGCCGTGAGTCTGAAGATTATTCATTCCCGAAATCAAGAGGCTGAACTTCTGAAGGTAGTAGGAGCTCAGACATCATTTTGAGGCTGCAAAACTACCTTGGCGACTCCACACATCAAATAACAAATTGGAAGGTGACTCCACTGCTAGAAGATCAGTAGCTTGATGAAGTTCCAAGATGAGTTCCACTGCAAGAATGAATGCCATATATGCTCCTATGAATCGGTCTCATATCCCTGGTTTTCCAAACCCTATGCCAAAAGTTGATTGGTTAGAGGATCTTCCAATATTCAAAGATGAAAAGAAAGACAATGTTGCTCTTCATTTGGTTAGGTTCCATATGCATGTATGCAGTCTTAAGGTTCAGTTCCCTGAAGATTGTCTCATGAAAATGTTTATGACCACTTTAGAAGGAAAAGCATGGTCTTGGTACAAACGTTTGGAAAATGGTTCAATATATTCACTTGCTAGTTTTCATGATGAATTCTATGAGATGTATAAAGAATCCCATCCCTCCTTGTTGCTGGTCCAAGATTCTTGTAGACATTCTTTAAGTCTTATTCAGTACTTGGAGGATTGTTATGATGATGATGAATTTATGCATGAAGAAATTTTAGAGGCTCTTCATAACAATGCATTTCAACACCAAGAAGAAAGTATAACATCTCATGAAATGCAGCATGAATATCAGCAGGGGTTTACTTATGAAAATCGTGTTTCATCCTTTGATATAAATGAGAAGATGCAACAAACTTGCCAAGATTTTGATCACAATGAGTATGAAATTGATTGCAAACACCAAGAAGAAGTACTGGAAGATAGCTGTTATAACCCTCAAGCAAAGGAAAATATGGTTCATGTTTGTAATCCCTTGCAGCAGCTTGCATCAAAGAATGATCTTTATAATGAAGAAAAATACATTGTTTGTGGGCATCATGCAGAAAGGTAGTTGGATAGCACATCAAAGGGGTCTTGTGTGGTTGAGAATCAGTGGCCTGAAAATGAAGAGTGTTATGATGATCATTCTTTTCAAAAGGTTTTTATGTCAGAACACAAGGAGAGAGTGTTGCTTCCTTTCTCTTTTACAATTGAGGAAGAGTACACTGTTGTTGAAGATCAGTTTGCACAACCAGAAAGTTACAAGAATCATCAAGCTGATCATGTATTCTGGGATCCTATAGCTAAATACATGGAAGAGTTTTACTCTCCAGTGTTTTAGTTTTTCTATGAAGATCAGAGACAATTTCAGTGGCAGTGGTTATCACAATATCATAGAGGCTCTTAACTCCAATGTAGTCAAAAAATTCAAATATTAGATAAGACGGATGATTGGCTACATTGGAAATTTCACATTGATTGAGCTGAAAGAAGTTTGAAATTGATAGGGTAGGTAGGTAGAACAATGCAAATAATCTCAGAGTAGGTTGACTGAGCATCTGTTTCAGTAGGTGCAGTTGGAATTATTCGTTCAACAATCACTAAAGGCTTGAGGAGCAAATTGGGCATAAATTCAAAGTTTTCTTCTAGAGGATGGATAGCGGCACTGGAGCTACAGGTTCTTAGTGTACCACAAGGGCACACTATCCCAAGTTGAGCCACTGTTATCACTGTAAAACTTCCTTAAAAAAAATTTGGACAACTTACATGGTTTCTCAATTCTTGTATCAGTCATGGTCAAGTCATGGTCAAGTCATGTTCAAGTCATTTTTATGTTTTAGAGTCTAAGTCATAGGGTTAGAGTCTCATGTCCATCTTCAAATAAAGTTTGATAGCCTCATGCCATGTCCTAGAAGCCTCACCATGTGTTTAGAAGTCATATCTCACATGATTTTGGAGAAATTTTAAAACTAGCTACGAATCCACATTTTCGTAGCGCAGACAGTGTAAAAATCCTATTTTGCACTACGAAACCCCTGTAGCAGCCTGTTTTAGCAGAAAAAAACTGATTTTACTAGTTAACTTCCAGAAGCTTTTTGAGCAGTGGAAAACTCCTCTCAGAAAAGTGAAAGAGGTTTTCATTCCTAAGATACTGAAGTACAAAAACGTCTTCCAATTTCTTCATATCCATTACTATCTGGGAGAAATGATGGACCAAAGTTGCGCTACGAAACTGCTGTAGGTGCAGTTTTTCACATGCATATTTCTCTGTTTTACACCTATTTTTCAAAGACACATTCTGGGAGGTATGAAGGTTTTTCAAAAAACCAAGAGAGGTTTTTGTTCAGCATGTATTGGTTCACAAAAGCCTCCTTCAAGTTTTCTAAATACGTTTTTTGTGAGAAGTTATGAGCTCTGTCCCAAGACCCATGTTTGAGCCACAACAGAGCAAGGGACAGTCTCCTAGTTTCTAGGAACATCAAGGATCGAGTCTAGACAACTGGAGACGTATTTTAAAAAACCAAGAGAGGTTTTTGTTCTAGACATCCTGGAATAGAAAAACATCCTTCAGTTTCGAAAAATGTGTCATGGTTGAGGAGATAAGGGCTCTGTCCGACGTGCCATTTTCAGGGATCCTAAACCTAAAAACAGGGAAAAATGTTCCCTAATTTCTAGGGTTTGTCTTCAGCAGTCAGATGACCACGTTGGAGGCTTCATCCAATTTGAATTCTTGAGGTTGCAAGTTGTCAAATAATGCTTTAAATGCTTAGATAAGCTTGTTGTAATCATGATAAGGAGTTACACTCCTAGTTGTATTAGGTCACTAGCACTCCTAGTTAACAGCTAGTTCTAATTAATGGTTTGTGTTATGGTTAGAATAGGTGTCACTGATGAAAAATTCGAACTCTCTTGATCATGGATGATGGAATCCTAATTGTAAATGCTTTATATAGAGCAAGAGGTCGAATTAGCAATGGGTTGGAAATTTTATGAAAAGGCTGGTATTTGGCTTATGTAAAACTCTGTTTCAGTAATACATGTTTGGCTTTACTTCTCAGGATTCATGAGGGATTTTTATGTTCAGAATATGTGATGTTGTCCTTTTCCTAATTATTGCAGTGGTATGGATGTGTAATCACTCAGAATTCATTTGAGGTGCTCTGACTTCCTGTATGCATTCATAAACTGTGTGGTCCTATATGAGTTTTTATGTTCTGAATATTTAGATGCTGGATGCCCTGACTTCTATGTAAGGTTGAGTTCATTGTTATATTGAAATGTTGTTGACTCCATAAGCCCAATGGATAGTTGTTAAATGTGTTTCCACCATTAATATTCTCACAGTTGTTTTACAAGAGTTAGCCATCTTATCTACAATCAAAATCATTAACCCCTTTTGAGAGAGCCCTCTCAGGTTGAGGAGGCTAAGCCTCAGCCTAAAGTAGGTTTGAAATAGTTACTTAGAGTCAACCTGAACAACAGCCTATCAGGATCTGATTTTGATATAACATTTTGGTGCGTTTGCCGGGAGTCTGAAGATTATTCATTCCCGAAATCAAGAGGCTGAATTTCTGAAGGTAGTAGGAGCTCAGACATCATTTTGAGGCTGCAAAACTACCTTGGCGACTCCACACATCAAATAAAAAATTGGAAGGTGACTCCACTGCTAGAATATCAATAGCTTGATGAAGTTCCAAGATGAGTTCCACTGCAAGAATGAATGCCAGGTATGCTCCTATGAATCGATCTCATATCCCTGGTTTTCCAAACCCTATGCGAAAGGTTGATTGGTTAGAGGATCTTCCAATATTCAAAGATGAAAAGAAAGGCAATGCTGCTCTTCATTTGGTTAGGTTCCATATGCATGTACGCAGTCTTAAGGTTTAGTTCCCTGAAGATTGTCTCATGAAAATGTTTATGACCACTTTAGAAGGAAAAGCATGGTCTTGGTACAAAAGTTTGGAAAATGGATCAATGTATTTGCTTGCTAGTTTTCATGATGAATTCTATGAGATGTATAAAGAATCCCATCCCTCCTTGTTGCTGGTCCAAGATTGTTGTAGACATTCTTTAAGTCTTATTCAGTACTTGGAGGATTGTTATGATGATGATGAATTTATGGATGAAGAAATTTTAGAGGCTCTTCATAACAATGCATTTCAACACCAAGAAGAAAGTATAACATCTCATGAAATGCAGCATGAAGATCAGCAGGGGTTTACTTATGAAAACCATGTTTCATCCTTTGATATAAATGAGAAGATGTAGCAAACTTGCCAAGATTTTGATCACAATGAGTATGATATTGATTGCAAACACCAAGAAGAAGTACTGGAAGATAGTTGTTATAACCCTCAAGCAGAAGAAAAGATGGTTCATGTTTGTAATTCCTTGCAGCATCTTGCATCAAAGAATAATCTTTATAATGTAGAAAAATACATTGTTTGTGGGCATCATGTAGAAAGGTAGTTGGATAGCACATTAAAGGGGTCTTGTGTGGTTGAGAATCAATGGCCTGAAAATGAAGAGTGTTATGATGATCATTCTTTTCAAAAGGTTTTTATGTCAGAACACAAGGAGAGAGTGTTGCTTCCTTTCTCTTTTACAATTGAGGAAGAGTACACTGTTGTTGAAGATCAGTTTGCACAACCAAAAAGTTACAAGAATCATCAAGCTGATCATGTATTCTGGGATCCTATAGCTAAATACATGGAAGAGTTTTACTCTCCAGTGTTTTAGTTTTTCTATGAAGATCAGCGGAAATTTCAGTGGCAGTGGTCATCACAATATCATAGTGGCTCTGAACTCCAATGTAGTCAAAAAACTCAAATATTAGATAAGACGGATGATTGGCTAGATTGGAAATTTCACATTGATTGAGCTGAAAGAAGTTTGAAATTGATAGGGTAGGTAGGTAGAACAATGCAAATAAGCTCAGAGTAGGTTGACTAAGCATCTGTTTTAGTAGGTGCAGTTGGAATTATTCGTTCAACAATCACTAAAGGCTTGAGGAGCAAATTGGGAAGAAATTCAAAGTTTTCTTCTAGAGGATGGATAGCGGCACTGGAGCTACAGGTTCTAAGTGTACCACAAGGGCACACTATCCCAAGTCGAGCCACTGTTATCACTGTAAAACTTCCTTAAAAAAAATTTGGACAACTTACATGGTTTCTCAATTCTTGTATCAGTCATGGTCAAGTCATGGTCAAGTCATGTTCAAGTCATTTTTATGTTTAAGAGTCTAAGTCATAGGGTTAGAGTCTCATGTCAATCTTCAAATAAAGTTTGATAGCCTCATGCCATGTCCTAGAAGCCTCACCATGTGTTTAGAAGTCATATCTCACATGACTTTGGAGAAATTTTAAAACTAGCTACGAATCCACGTTTTCGTAGCGCAGATAGTGTAAAAATCCTATTTTGCGCTACGAAACCCCTGTAGCAGCCTGTTTTAGGAGAAAAAACTGATTTTACTAGTTTACTTCCAGAAGATTTCCTGAGCAGTGGAAAACTCCTCTTTGAAACGTGAAAGAGGTTTTCATTCCTAAGATAATGAAGTACAAAAACCTCTTCCACTTTCTTCATATCCATTACTATATGGGAGAAATGATGGACCAAAGTTGCGCTACGAAACTGCTGTAGGTGCAGTTTTTCACATGCATATTTCTCTGCTTTACACCTGTTTTTCAAAGACACATTCTGGGAGGTATGGAAGGGTTTTCAAAAAAGAAAGAGAGGTTTTTTTTTCAGCATGGATTGGTTCACAAAAGCCTCCTTCCGTTTTTCTAAATACGTTTTTTGTGAGAAGTTATGAGCTCTATCCCAAGACCCATTTTTCAGCCAGAATAGAGCAAGGGACAGTCTCCTAGTTTCTAGGAACATCAAGGATCGAGTCTGGACAGCTGGAGAAGTATTTTAAAAAACCAAGAGAGATTTTTGTTCTAGACATCCTGGACTACAAAATCCTCCTTCAGTTTCGAAAAATGTGTCATGGTTGAGGAGATAAAGGCTCTGTCCCACGTGCCATTTTTAGGGATCCTAAACCTAAAAACAGGGAAACATGTTCCCTAATTTCTAGGGTTTGTCTTCAGCAGTCAGATGACCACGTGGGAGGCTTCATCAAATTCGACTTCTTGAGGTTAAAAGTTGTCAAATAATGCTTTAAATTCTTAGATAAGGTTGTTGTAATCATGATAAGGAGTTACACTCCTAGTTGTATTAGGTCACTAGCACTCCTAGTTAACAGCTAGTTCTAATTAATGGTTCGTTTTATGGTTAGAATAGGTGTCACTGATGAAAAATTCGAATTATCTTGATCATGGATGATGGAATCCTGATTGTAAATGCTTTATATAGAGCAATAGGTCGAATTAGCAGTGGGTTGGAAATTTTATGAAAAGGCTGGTATTTGGCTTATGTAAAACTCTGTTTCAGTAATACATGTTTGCCTTTACTTCTCAGGATTCATGAGGGATTTTTATGTTCAGAATATGTGATGTTGTCCTTTTCCTAATTCTTGCAGTGGTATGGATGTGTAATCACTCAGAATTCACTTGAGGTGCTCTGACTTCCTGTATGCATTCATAAACTGTGTGGTCCTATATGAGTTTTTATGTTCTGAAAATTTAGATGCTGAATGCACTAACCTCTATGTAAGGTTGAGTTCATTGTTATATTGAAATATTGTTGACTCCATAAGCCCAATGGATAGTTGTTAAATGTGTTTCCACCATTCATATTCTCACAGTTGTTTTACAAGAGTTAGCCATCTTATCTATAATCAAAATCATTAACCCCTTTTGAGAGAGCCCTCTCAGGTTGGGGAGGCTAAGCCTCAGCCTAAAGTAGGTTTGAAATAGTTACTTAGAGTCAACCTGAACAGCAGCCTATCAGGATCTAATTTTGAGATAACATCACTCATGAAGGGCTTGATGTTGTATGAAAGGTGACACTATTAGCTCACACAAAGATCTCGTCCTTGGTGAAGACACCTGATGGTGCAAGGTTGTGGATGTGTTGTGGTAAGTAAGCCCAGCCACTTCATGACCTCTGTCGAAATGAGGTTCTTTTGGCTCCCGCTATTGACAATGAACTGTAGCAGGGAGCCCTTTACCCACATCTAGGAGTGGAAGAGATGCTCCTCCTCCTCTGGATCTTCAGGTTCCTCCTTCTATATCTTCATGGTGGCAATGGTGGCATTGGGCTCCACATCGATAATTTGCCTCCCTTTGTCATTCCCCTTGTCGGTTTCTGACTTAGAGCTAGAACATGCATCTAATTTTGAAACCTTTAGCTTGGCCACCAGTGACTGCATAGCCCGACACTCACTTGTGTTGTGAGTGGAGCTCTTATGGAACTTAGACCATTTTTCTATGTCCTTTTTCAGCTTCATGACGTTGTTCTTTACTTGCAGCTTTGGCTGGTTGTCTTGGGCCGCCCCACCTTGGCTTTTTCCTTTGTTTTGCACTTTGGGGGCACCTTTCCCTTGCTTCAGATTCATAGATCCAAAGTCTCGCTTCTTCTGTTTAAACTTTTGCTCGACCTTGATAGCATATTGGTATGTCGTGCCAAGTGAGGGGATGTTTAAGAATTCTATTTCTTCCTAGATTTATTTGTGCAGGCAGTCACAATATTTGAGTACCAAATGCTGCTCCAAGTCCTTGATACCCAATTTTGTGCGAAGGGTATATAAAATATTGGTAAAATCTGGCATGTCTTGGTCCCTCCCATGCCGTAGCATGGCCCACTTTATGTATTGATCCTCATAGCTTCCGACAGGGTAGTACTTCTTGACGACATCCCAGAATGAATCCCAAGTGGGTGCGACTGAAAATAGTGATCTTGTACTTTCATCTTTCTACTTGCAGTAGGTTTCCCACCAATCCTTGACATGGGGGGCTGCTTTGAGAAGAGTCAAAATAATCTTTTCTCCACTAGAAAATTCATGAACAGAAAAATAACCCTCTAGTAGATTTAACCATTTATCGACAACATCTACGTCTATCTAACCTTAGAATATGGGTATTTCAAAACTAACTTGTACCTTAAATGGTCTGGCGTTTCTAGAGCAACTGTTGGGAGCTGATGCATCACCCTTGGGTAGCCGTTGAAGGATCTGGGAAAAACTATCCATCATCGCATTCCTTTGTCACTCGACGGCTTCTTTGAGCAAGATTTTAATAGGATCTCCTGCCCCCTCATCTTTCTTTTAATTCGCCATGGAGGCTATCAGGATTTGCGAGGCTGTTCTTGCAAAGGTTCGACTAGTTGAAGCCCTAACTCCTTGTACCCCAACCTCGTTGGGGACATGCAAAGAAAAATAGAGAAAAAGCAAATCCCTCTGATACAACTAATCCAGATTTAAAAAGGAACACAAAAAATTACAAAGATAACCATAAACACAAAGATGCAGTGGAAATAATACTTCATTTCATTAATGTAAAATACTAAAATATGCTTACAAACAACAATGGAAATAAACCAACTAGGGCAGTGGTAGCTTATCTTTGAGAAGAGATGTGGCGGCTACATGCCTCTAAACTATGTTACAATGAGGCTTGAAGGCCTATTTATTATTGAGAAACAATGGAAACCCTAAACATCCAAAAACCTAACCCTAGAAGATGAAATGCCAAATTGTGGGCCTCCTTTGGGTAAATTGGTACATCAACTTCCCAGGTTCGTAACTTTGCCATATGATCTCCGTTTGATGTGCATAATATCTCATTAGAAAGATCTATCCGAGAAATACAAATTAGGGAAGAGAACATCATTACATGGACCCATGTTTCTCCCAATTTTCCCAAAAAATGTCCTTTAGGAACTCAAAATAGCTCTAGAAGTTCAGGCCCTGAAAAACTGCTAAAAATAGTAAATTGTGCTACAATTAAAGAAACTGAAAAGTTGAAAGAAACAATGGTGGGGTTCCAAGTGGACTTGGTATGTGGCTACAAATATCCACTTGGATCACCTGATCTCAAATTCGAACTCATTGATCATGGCCAACCATCTAACTTTTGTGGAATTCATATTTGGTTGGTTAAATAGATACCTCAATCCACTATTCTCACTCATCAAATTGAACTGCTTGCCAAGAAAATAGTGCCCCTACATCTTCAAAGCATGGATGATGACTACCAACTCAAGATCATGTGTTGGATAATTTTTCTCATGCTCATTCAATTTCCTTGATTCATAACATATTACTTGTCCTTCCTGCATAAGGACTTCACCAAGTCCTCTCTTACAAGCTTCCGTACATACCACAAATTATTTTTGTAAATATGCAATCTTTAACACTTGAGATTTTGTTGAAGTTCAAATGCTAAAAATTGGTTTTGCATTCCTCTGTCCATTCAAATTTCTCACCATTCCTTTGCAACGATGTAATATGATAAGAAATCTATGAATTTCCTGATGAACCTCCTATAATAAACTTCTAACCCCATGAATGATCTTACCTCGTCTGGATTCCTAGGAGCTTCCCACTCCATGATAGCTCTTATCTTCTTTGTATCCACTATTATGCCTTCCTTGGAGACCACATACCCTAAGTAATGTACCTTTGTATGAAAGAAATTTCATTTTCTAAGCTTAGCATACAACTTATTCTCTGTCAACAATCTCAATATTGTTGTTAAATTTTTGGCATGTTCTTCCTCATTTTTAGAATATACTATTGTATCATCAATGAATACAATAAAAAAATTTGTCGAGATAAGTACGCAACACACTATTCATCAAGCACACAAAAGTAGTTTGAGAATTAGTCAAACCAAATGGAAATACAACAAACTCATAGTGTTTGTACTTGCTCTAAAAAGCAGTCTTGTGAATGTACTCTTCTTTAATGCCTACCTGATGATATCATGACCATGTCAATCTTCGAGAACACTTCTTCTCCCTTCAATTGACTGAACAAGTCAACAATCTTCGGCAACAAAGACCTATTCTTGATGGTTACCTTATTCAATTGCTTGTAATCAATACATAACCTAAGTTTACCATCCTTCTTCTTCACAAACAACCCTGATGCACCCCAAAGTGACACACTTGGCCTAATGTATTGCTTATCAATCATTTCCTTCAATTGCAACTTCAAATCAACCAAATACAGTGTGCTCATCATTTATGGTTCCTTTTATGTCGGTGTTGTGCCTGGTACCAACTCAATAGAAAATTTCACTTTCCTATGAGGCAGGAACTCTAAAATATTTTACGAAAACACTTCCTGAAACTGTTGTAACATTGGGTACCTCCTTAAGACATCCACATCCTCAATTTCCTTACCTTTTTCACATGAAATATGCACTACAACTAACACACACCCTTTCTTGTGACTGTGCTTTTCCTACATAGTTGTCATCATTCTAATTGATATTTCCTTCTTCTTACCCTGCAAGATTCTTTGTCCTTCATTGTCATCCAGGCACTCAATGGATATGTTATAATGTTCCACCTTAGTCCTATGAAGATACAACCATTCCATGCCCAAAAACATACTATATGATCTCAATGGAAGTACATTCAAATGTGCTTATGTAGACATACCATTCAACTCAAATGCACAATATCTTACCCAGTGATAAACTCTCTTCTTTGTAACAGTAACCAACTACACTAACCAATGTTTTGAATGAAATTATTTATTCAAATAACATTTATCCAACAGGTTAGGAGTAAGATAATTATAATTATATCTAAGGTCAATCAAAATAGAAACAAATTGATCATGAAGCTTACAATCCATCTTGATAATAGACGCCTAGTGATCTACTTGCATGTTCTCCAATGTTGCATACATTCATGGAACACTTTGTCTAATAGTCCCCACTGTGTATGCCTCCTGCACACTATCAAACTACAGTCTACCACCCTGGTGTCATGGATAATCTATTCTACGATGCTCTCCTCCAAGAGTCAAACACTACAAGGGCTTCCAACCACCATCCTTGTTCTATTCCTCATACTTAAATCCTTGTCCTCTATCAAATGCATTGAACTTCTTATATGGGGTTGTATTCTCTTTGTTACTTGTATCTTAAGTTCTTGTTCAATTCTTGTCTAATTTTCCTTTACTCTTTGCATTACCTTTCCAATCTATCTTAGTCTCATATTTGCACTTTAATTGCTCAAAACTATACTTTAGCTTCAGTATGGCACCTCCAATGATCTAGGCTCATCAAAATCAATATTTTTCTTGAATTCTACTGAAAAACCACTGATGGATCATTGGGTCTTGTCCCAATCCTCCTTGCAGTAAGGCACATACCTCAATAACTCTAAGAAATTTCTAGTGTACTCCCCATCAGTCATAGATCCCATCTTCAACTCATAGAATTATTTTTCCTTGTAATTATAGTATCTCTCTAATAGATACTTCTTCCTGAAATGTATTTTCAAACTCACTCCAAGTCGAATCCTCTTCATAAATACCTCTGACATTATTTATATCTTCCCACCAAATATTTTCTTTACCTTTAAGACTAAATATGATTATTATGGCCTTCATATTTTATGAGTAATCATGCAATCTAAAGAACTTATTCATACTAATCAACCATGATTTTTCATCTTGTGACTTCCTTATTTCCCCATTGAATGTATGTGGCTTTTCTTTCTTGAACTCATCCAAAAAATATACCCTATCACTCCTCCTATAAGGATGATGACTAGGATGATAATATTGCTTATCAGAACAAAAACTAGAATAGTACATGTTTCCATCACCTCTCCTATATGAAGTGTCCAAGAACCTAACATCTCTAATCATGTCATCTCTATCCAACTTGTGCCTGCCATGAGACCTACTTCCATATGTCCTATTATTTCTGTCCTCCTACCAATGGATGATCGGAAGTGGTCCCTATCTCTACACTTTTGACAAACTCTGAAGGATTACTCCATTAAATTCTATTTTTTTCTCATGTTCTCAAATGATTATGTCATTATATGCCTTGCAACTCCTTATTTATGCCTTCAAAGTTCTCAATGTGTCTGCTAATTCATAAGAATTCCCAACTCCACATTGCTCATATGATCCATAGGGAGAGTCTCATGAAATCTAGTCTACCATCTTGTTAGTCATCTTTTATATTCTCTTCCTAGAACGTATATCATGTCACCTAAACCAAATCATAAACAAACCAATGTACCTTAGTGTAGTTCATGGGCGGATATCTCATTTGCAATACCAACCAAATTAGAACAATACATATATAAACATATTCATATCAACGTTTAATCATCATTTCAACCATTATCTAGTTATCAATGCATGACCATACCATCCACATACCATGACCTCATGCATGAAAACTACAACCATATCCCTACATGCATAACAAAATATAGTCACAGACATGCATAACCAATGCATAACAGACATACACTCATGATGACACATTCAACAAGAAAACCATGAAGTTTAGAATGATGTCACCACTACAACTATAACCAAGTCAATGGATATGAAATAAGCACATTGATCATAAGCATAAGGAACACATATGTAATCGACATGAATGCACAACCAACACACACCACCCATCGAGTCCAAGGGGTGAACCATGCTCTGATACTACTATGGGAACTACCCTCCTCCAAAACTTACCTAAGTTAACCAGTCTGTTGGGGTAAACATGTGACAAAAGGCTACTATTATCTGATTCAACTCCCCATGTATAGCTAAGGAAGTGGAACCAACCAGACATAACAAATTTGACCTTCTACACATATGACATAACCTTTAGGAGCCAACCAACCCTTCCAAGTGACCAGCCCTTGAGGTAACTTGACATTTTACTAACCTAGAGCCTCATTCGCTCCCATGACATGGGCATGCATATGATTGGAACCCTCTTGCCGCTCCCAAAACAAGGGCATGCCAGTGATTGGGGAACGTTTCATCTAGTTCTGAGCCTGCGACCCATATTCTATGCCACTTTTATAGGGACAAGAATCAAGCTACTGCCCAAAGCTTCATGAAACATCCATAAATGAAAATTAATATCAAAATAATTATACTAATGAAAATAATTTAACAAATACTTGATTGGACCCCTACTATCCATGATATACATTTCTTCAAACATGTCACAAATATACATTCTATAGGTCATAATAACAGATCTGAGCATAGGGTTCTCGTACTTATGTGAGAGTCACTAAGAAGCATTGATGCCTTATCACAATGGTTGCATTATAATCTATTAGGTAATACATTCATTGCATATTCATTTATTAATAAAAACATGATGGGATCCATACATCAAGTCTATCATAAAACATGCTCATAACTAGCATATAAAAAACATAAATAATAAGGATATAAACACCATAAAAACCACATATGGACAAGTATATTTACCCATGAAATACAAGGAGAAAGAAACTCTTATTATCATATTCAAAATGAAAAGAGGTCTAGGACTTCTACGTACCACCCGACCATAGATTGGCTAAACCAAATGTTTCTTTCAGTCAATCACCCTTGTGCCATATTCCAAGCTTGAATGTGGGATCTCATGGAACACATGCAATAAAACCAAACCAAGGCTTCCAAAGGCAAAACCGCCTCAACCCTCAACTAGCAATTATGCCTCATGGTCATACATCACTAACCATCACAATATTGGTCTCTACCCAAGCTATCCAGGGCTCCAGATCATTTGTTCTAACCAGGGCTTCTAGGACAAGTAACTCAACCCACAATTGTTTTGGGATTCTAGAGAGTTTGTCTAACCACGGTTATAGGACTAGTAACTCAACCCACTGAGGGCTTAAAAATCGTTTTTCCAACTAAGGCTTCTAGGACTAGTAACTCAACCCAGGCTGTTACGGGGCTTCCTGAGCATTTTTCCAACCAAGGCTTCCAAGAACTAGTAACTCAACCCACAGCCATAAGGAACATGAGAACAAACCATAAAAAAAGGAAGGACACCCATAACACCATATCTATCCAAGAATGGAAAGGCTATGAAAATCCATCGTTAATGTAGGCAATCCTCCATGTCCGTGATAGATCATAACCAAGAAACCACATCCATGTGTCATGCATGCCAAAAATAGCAAGGAAATCATACATGCAACTTGGTACCTACAAGAAAAACCTATTTTAGTCATTGATCTTGATGTCCTCTTTCACTTTCCAAGTATTCCACACTCTTCCAAGAGTGCTCCAAGAAAATCTAAGTGTATAAGTGTATGAGAGAGAGAGAGAGAGTAGAAACTGAGAGCTACAAAATTGAACTAACAAAAAGCTACAAACTGATCCTCATAAGGATTTTTATTAATGAGGCCTCTATTTTCTTCAATTTTCCATTATTTTCCTTCATGTTCCTCCTCACATGCAACCTGTGATCTTTCACCTCCCTTTTCTCCTAATTTCCACTATTTTCATATATAAAATGCCAATTAATGCCAATTTGCCTTTCCAAAGCCTTTTCCATTTCCTTTTCCAATTTCCATAGCCTTTATTAATCACAAGTGATACCCATCACTATTTGTTTCCCAACATTCAACTTGGAATATGTGTCAAATGACTAAGGTCTTATTTTTCCTTTATTAACTTTATTTACATGCATGTTTTACTAGGGTTGTTACAAAGGAACATATATAGAAAATCACTGATACAACGAGGTCTTAGTATGACCAATAAGCTGAGGATGTGGACCAACATGGGATAAGTGTGTGGTGAGTGACATTCATGTGTCAACCACATGTCTATATAGATGATTATGTGGCCTTAAAAGTGGTAAAAATTCAATGAGTATAACTTTCTAACTAGAGCTTAAAATGAAATTAAATTTACATCAAATTGAATGATCTCGACAAGTAAAAGATGATGGCGGTATTAGAATTGTGATTTGAGGTGATGGAAGAAGGAGGAAATTTGATAACCCCATATTCATAATAAACCTTGAATATCAAGTCTAATTATGCCCCACACCCCTAATAAGGCATTAAGGGGTTGGGTGTGTTATATTGGTGCAACAATGAGAGTGCCATCAAGATCATTAAAGATCCAGTTCAATATCAGTGCAAAAAACTCATCAATTTGCAAATGTACTTCATAAAAAATCACATTAATGATCATGTTCTTGAAGCACTCTTGCCCCATAGAATGTCAAGTTGTAGACATTTTCAGAAAGTATCTTATGGAAGTGATTTTTTCTAAAATATTATCTATGTTAGGATTTCAAGAAATTATCCTTATGGGGAGATAGGCTCTAATGCCTGTTTCCTTCTCCTATTTTGTTACCTTTATAAATCCTTTAATCATATCCCAAGTTTTCCTTAGGTGGGGATGTTAGGATATTTAGAAACTTAGGAGTTATTTAAGATCAATTTGATTTAATTTTTCTTTAGGTAATAGCGTGTTTCTTTAGAATGGATTAATTACTTTGAAATATGAATACCACAATATATTATAGACATGGAGTGATCTAAAAACCCATATTCTCCTCCATACTTATGGCTATTGATCTATGGCTTGGCACCCAATTGGTAAATGATCTCTATTTAAAGATCATGGAAAGTCATTTATTGATGGTCGATTGTGAGGAACTCTTTGATGTACAAATCCTATTTGCATGAACAAAATTTCCTTAAGTGGCCACATTGGCTAGGGATGTGGATTGTTTACCTCTTAGAGGGTTTTATCTACATAAAAATACTAGTGCTATGATCTTTGATCTAATTGTGTGAGTAGTTACATAAAATGTTTGTATTATACGAAATATTTATTTTCGCAAACACAATATTCTCTTTTTTTTTTCTTTCTCAAAATTGGTGTGCCAATCTTTTACTTTTCCATGTAAGTTGAATAAAAGAGACTAAAGTAAGAAACAAGTGGGATGGAATGAAATGGATGCATAAATCATGTTGTTGGAAAGGTCATGATGATCCCTTCTCAACTACATAATTGGTGATCTGATCTAATTAAAATAAAGCCTTCTATTATTCCCAAGAAAATCAAACACTAAATCATAATTAGCTAGTCGAGCCTACAAGGGACTTAATTTTATGAAAGTTATTATGCAATCATGTCGTTTGAAATTAAATAAAATGGTGTCTACTTGAAAAGGTATTTTTAAATACTTACACAACAAAATATCAAATTTTTTGGTATGGATATGCTAAATTCTAATTTAGATACTATGGTACTCTACCATGCAAGATTCCTATGTCAACCCCTCAAGACTATCTTTGATATTTGTGATGGCTCTAAGTGTGTCACTAATGTTAGGATGAAGAAAACAAGATTTTATTGAAAGGTTTTAAATCAATTTATAGTGAAACATCTAATTTTATGATCTTGTTGCACATCAATAGAACTTTTTAAACCTTAAACCTCCACCACCAAACTAATATTCGAAAACTAATCTCAAAATTACAAAGATTTGTTCTCCATAACCAAGTGTTTAAACTACGAATATGGTCTATACCATTAGAAAGGTATTTACCATCTATATATCATAGTTTATCCTAATTTTCTATATGGGTCAAATTCAAAACAAATTTTGATTGGGAATCTATAAGTGTGACATTTGGCACCTACGAAATGTGAAACTTTTTCCCTTATTGGACTAGCCATACAAACATAGAATTAGAAAAAAGAGGGTTTATTGGAAATCTAATTCGAAGAACTAAAGTAAAAAATCACTAAATTTTTAAAAAGTGAACAAAATTCATTTTGTATTTTTTTAAAGCCTTGGCTCAGATGGCATTGACCTAGTGACCTATGAAGGGGTCAAAATCAACATTTCTATAAATTATACCTACATCTAATGTAATGTTGACTTATTATCCTTAGCATGTGGATTTATAATCTAGGAGGGTTTCAAAATGAAAATAATAAACCCAAAATGGCCTTCCCAAAAGCCCAAATATTTTAAGCTTGAAGCAAGCTAAAAAAAGGTCAAATTGAACCTATTATGTACCAATAAGATACTATTAGGGAATGTGGCCTTAATTACTACCATAAACATATCTAGAAGGTGATACTAGGCTATGGAATATAATTGTCCCTAATAATCCAAACTCGTTGAGAAAGGAATCTAATGGTGTTATTACATTTATAGTATTTATAGTGTTATTGGGTAAATACTAGATATCCAGAAAAGATAGAATCCCAAGACCAGACCTATGAGACCAGACCAGACTTGTCGGACCAGATCAGATCAAACAAGTAATCAATCTAATACCTAATCATTGAAACTATATTTGACCATGATCTAGGTGGATGTTGGTGGCCACCCACCTATCCCATTTGGACCCCCACAACTGTCACTTTCAGTTTTTTCAGTTTCCTAAATTGTAACACAGTTTACTTTTTTAGCAGTTTTTCAGGTCCTGAACTTCCGAAGCTGTTTTAAGGCCCTAAATGGATTTTTTTGGGAAATTTGGGGGCAACATGGGTCCATGGACCAATGTTACCCTTCCCAAAGTGGTGGTGCTCAAAGAGATCTTTCTAACGAGCTATTGTACGCATCAAACAAGGATCATATGCCAAAGTTACGACCCAGGGAAATTGATGTACCAATTTACCCAAACGGGGCCCACAATTTGGCGTTTCATCTTCTAGGGTTAGGTTTTGGGATGTGAAGGGTTTTCCATTGTTTCTCAACAATGAAATAGGCCTTAGAGCCTCATTGTAACATAGTTCAGAGGCATGTAGCCACCACATCTCTTCTCAGAGATAAGCTACCATTGCCCTAGCTGGTTTATTTCCATTATTGTTTGTAAGCATATTTCAGTATTTCACATTAATGAAATGAAGTATTATTTCCACTGCATATCTATGTTTATGGTTATCTATGTAATTTGTTGCATTCCTATTTAAATTTGGATCAATGGTATCAGAGTGGTCTGCTTTTTCTCTGTTTTTCTTTGCATGTCCCTAATGAGGTCAGGATATAAGGAGTTAGGGCTTGAACTAGTCGAACCTTTGCAAGACCAGTCTCGCCAATCCCAACGGCCTCCCATGGCGGATGAAAATAAAGATGAGGGGGCAAGAGATCCTATCAAAATATTGCTCGAAGAAGCCCTCGAGCAACAAAGGAATGCGATGATGGATAACTTTGCTCAGATCCTTCAGTAGCTACCTAGAGGCGACGCATCGGCTTCCAACAACTACTTTGGAAATTCCACATCATTTAAGGTACAAATTAATATTGAAATCCCCATCTTTGAAAGTCAAATAGATGCAGATGTCGTAGATAAATGGTTAAATCTGCTAGATGGGTATTTTTCTGTTCATGAATTTTCGAGTTGAGAAAAGATTGTTTTCGCTCTTCTCAAAGCATCCCCCCACGTCAAAGACTAGCGGGAAACCTACTGCGAGCAGAAGAATGAAAGTATTGGCTCACTATTTTCAGTTGCACACACTTTGGATTCATTCTGGGATGCCATCAAGGAGCAGTACTACCCTATCAAAAGCTATGAGGACAAATACATCAAATGGACCACACTGGGGTAGGGACGGGACCAAGATGTGCTAGAGTTCACAAACATTTTTCATACCCTTTGCACACAGTTGGGTATCAAAGATTCTGAGCTGCATCTAGTACTCAAATACCATGGCTGCCTACACAGATACATCTAGGAAGAGATGGAGTTCCTGAACATCTCCTCGCTCGGCACGACATACCGATATGTTGTCAAAATCGAGCAAAAGTTCAAATAGAAGAAGTGAGACTTCGGATCTACAAATATGAAGACCAAAGGACAAAGCCAAGGTGGGGTGACCCAAGACAACCCATCAAAGCTGCAAGAAAATAACTACACCACAAAGTTGAAGAAGGACACAAGAAAGTGGTGTGGGTTCCACAAGAGTCCCACTCACAACACAAGTGAGTGTCGGACCAAGCAGTTGCTGGTGGCCGAGTTGAAGGCTTTCGAATCAGATGCATGTTCCGACCCTAATCCAGAACTTGACAAGGGGAATGGCAAAGGGAAGAAAATCATTGATGCGGATCCCAGCGCCACTATTGCCACTGCCAAGATCTAGAAAAATGAGCACAAAGATCTAGAGGAGGGGGAATGTCTTTTCCACTCATAGATGTGGGTGAAGGGTTCACCCTTACAATTCATTGTCGATAGTGGCAGCCAAAAGAACCTCGTTTCAATAGAGGTCATGAAGCAATTGGGCCTACCGACTACAACACACCCACAGCCGTATAGTATCAGGTGGCTTCATGAAGGACGAGATCTCAAAGTTGCCAGTAGTGTCACCTTCCCTATAACATCAAACCATTCACAGACGAGGTATTGTGTAATGTTATACCTCTAGATGTTTGTGATGTACTATTAGGCCAGCCATACTTGTGGAGGCAACATGTTGTGTATGAGTCAAGGCCTCGCGCTATCATTATTGCTTTGGATAATTCATTATACATGATACCGGAGGTAGCCCCACCTACCACCACCTCTTTGATCATTTCCAAGAAAGGCAACAAGCTTGTCTCCTAGACTAGGAAATTTATTTTCTGTCTGGGTCTCTCCCAAAGTAAGGGGAAGATCATTGTCACATCAATGACGCCCACAAAGGGTTCCTCCATACAGCAGTAGCATCAAAGGAATACGGTCATGACAGAACATAGGAACAACTTCTCCTCACCCACAGGGGTACCAAACATGCTTCAGGTGGGCAACAAAGTCTTGTTGCATCTGCAGAAAGAATGCCTTACAAGAGCCCATCAAAAGCTCTGACCACGCTGACATGGTCCTTACACCATTACTAAGGTTGTGGGAAATAATGCTTTGGAGCACAACATTCCTCCATTCCTTTGCCTGCACTAAGTGTTCAATGTGGACCATCGTTGACCATGCTTCCCACCATCTTTGGACACATCAGAGATTGTAGAACAACAGACCACAGACCCAGCTCAGCAGAAGCTTCCTCATCTCACGAAGGAACTCAACGCAATGGGGACTATTTCTTCCTAAGGGGGGAGGAATGATCTAGGTGGATGTTGGTGGCCACCCACCTATCCCATTTGGACCCCCACATCTGTCTCTTTCAGTTTTTTTTTTCAGTTTCCTAAATTGTAGCGTAGTTTACTATTTTTAGCAGTTTTTCGAGTCTTGAACTTCTGGAGCCATTTTGAGGCCCTAATCGACATTTTTTGGGAAATCTAGGGGAAACATGGGTCCATGGATGAATGTTTCCCTTCCCAAAGTGGTGGTTCTCAGATAGATCTTTCTAATGAGCTACTTTATGCGTCAAACGGAGATCGTATGCCAAAGTTACGACCCCAGGAAATTGTTGTACCAATTTACCCAAACAGGGCCCACAATTTGGCGTTTCATCTTCTAGGGTTAGGTTTTGGGATGTGAAGGGTTTTCCATTATTTCTCAACAATAAATAGGCCTTCGAGCCTCATTGTAACACAGTTTAGATGGATGTAGCTGCCACAGCTCTTCTCAGAGATAAGCTACCATCGCCCTAGCTAGTTTATTTCCATTACTGTTTGTAAGCATATTTCAGTATTTCACATTGATGAAATGAAGTATTGTTTCCATTGCATATCTGTGTTTATGGTTATCTCTATAATTTTTTACATTGTTGTTTAAATCTGGATTAGACCATGACCAAATGAAATAATAATGTCGATTGATACTCTTATAATGCCTCATAAGTCACGGTGTGATTGAAATGAGCCTTACATCCGAGCATTTGATACTTTTACATGTAGGAAGAGCCTTAATGATGATGATGTATACAATTTTTTTTAACCTAGATCCAAAGTTTGAAAGGTTGTTTGAAGAAACCATACTACTAAATTGGGAATATATGAAATGTATAACATCATGGTGAGCCCAAAGCATTTGTATCAGCACTGGTTCATAACTTTTTCTCAAGTAATTTTTCTCCATTTTATGCCTATTTTAATTTTACTTTTGAGAAAAAAAATTGAAACCATGACGAGGATATGAATGTTACCTTTGAAGAGTCATTTGATAGTTTAACTAGCCAACACTTTTACCCAAGAAATACTCGTCTTCCCAAATTCCCCACTTCATGTAGAATTTAACTAAACTTTATTTAGTAATTTTTGTAGTTCTTGGACTTTATGTCAACTTTATTTGAGATAAGTTAATTATTTTCAGTGGTTGTGATATCAAATAGGCCCCCCTTATTCTTGTTTATCTTTGTCTCATCAACACCTTTTAACTATGTATCATCTCTAGCACTACTCAGATTTCCAGTATTCCATTATATAGGATGCTTTGTTTTATCTTAGATCCCTTATGAGTAGAATTAGTGAGTTATTGGTTGCCACTTATCCACCAAGTTCATCTCTTTTGGGACATCATCTAATAGATTCTCAAATTACTAATTGATTTGCAGTAGCTCCTTCTCTTCGTGTTAAAATTTCCTTAAACTAAAAATATCTATTGTAAAATTACTCCTTAGGACACTCTTGATGAAAATAATCCAAGTTAATATTTGTGATTTTAAGTGATATATTATTCTTTAAGGGAACATTAATCTCATAGGAACCCAGTTACAATCAGTAGAATTAAAAATATGATGCTTACATTTGAGCCTAGTAAGATTGTTTCCCTTTTCTTTTTATTATATTATGTTTGCTCCATGTTATGTTGTTATATTTTGTAATCCCCTTAAAACAAGCCTATGCAATAGATGTACTAGTAGAAAATAAGGAACTCTTGACGGTGTTGGAAATCCATCAACCAAGGGGATCTCCCCAATATGAAGTCTTAATTAGACCTTACACATTTGGTGTAGGAGCCTCATCCGGTATAAAGGCCCAGTTCCCAAATCCTCAAAGATCTGCCTTGGCTCTAATTGTTAGCATATGAGAGTGACGCAATGGTATCTTTGAATAACAAGGTGAGTGTGCCTAGTGAGTGTGCAACGTAACTGTGTCAAGGTTTCCTTACTGCAAAATGGGGGAAGAAAGGTGAGCCTCTAAGTGAGAGGTAATAGTACCACCCGGGAAGAGACACACGTGAACCAGAAAGGCATGTCAAACATCCAGTAGAATAGTCCACAATAGATGTGATAGTCGTTACAACCAATGATCAGGGAAAAATTCATCTACCATCCAGTGGAGTAGTCCACAACGAATGTGGAAGTGATTACAACCGTTGAGTAAGGCAAGGTATGTCTAGTATCTTGGGGAATAGTCGACAAGGATGAGACAACAGTAACAACCATTACAACACGTTCACAACAAGATAAGCACTAAAACAATTTAAATAGTTCAACTATCTTAGTACATGTGAAAACAAACATGAAATACAAATGCTCATAGAATAGTCTTACAAGCATTCATAGGTCATGCATGGAAAAATGTTGGCCTGAAAATGCTTACTTATTAAACAAAGTCTTTCGATAGAAATCACATGAGAGAATTTTTTGGTCGACGCGTTTCGAACCAACAAGTGTGGTTCATCATCAGGACCAAATGAAGAGGCAAAGCATGGCAAAGGCTTAAATAAAGAGCAATGTAGAGACATAATTTCAAGTAACGACTATATTTGAACAATAATGTTTAAATTATAATAATAATTTATTAATATATTTAAAACAAATATTATTAAGTAATGGTTATATTAAACGGCTAGTTTTTGAAAAAAATATATTTAATAATGATATTATTTCATTAATTTATTAAAAATATTAATAGGTAATGGAAATATTAAACGACTAGTTTTTTTAAAAGTAATATTTAAATTAATTTATTAAAACAAAATATTTTTTTTTCTAAGTAATATTGTTCTATTGATATGGTACAAAAACAAGTTATAAAGAGGCTTGACCTCAGAGTTGTTGAGCATCAATTATCATCAAAAGTTGAATTTGTTTGTTTTGGACTACCCCAACATAGGGGAAACCAGCCCATTGAACCAGAAAGAAAAAAAACCACACTTGGGTAAACATTGTTTTTCCAAAAAGATAGAGAGAAAATGCATGTCTAGAACCAAAAACAGGAGTCCTAAAAACACTACTCAGATTTAGACACATCCACCTGGCAGCAAGAAGCAGTAACTAGTTGCCATGCTTCAAGTCGATGGATCCTCTGGGGTTGGTTCCTCCTCAATCCTGCAGGCAAATTGGTACCAGTCATCATCTGCATTAGACACGCCACGTCCCTGAGTTGGTGGAGCCTCCTCAGTTCCACCTATGCCCATCTGCATTTCAAAAGTGTTGTTCAGTCTGCTTCTCGAAGCCTTTGTGCCATTATGCTTGTCATTCTCAGCTGATGAACCGCTAGCTATAGCCTTGCCATGTAGAGCCGGTCTGCCTTCATTTTGATGCCTGTTGCCAGGGATGTTGATTCCTTGGCAACCTGAAGCCTCCCTGATCTGCTTGTTCCTGAGCCCAGACAGAGGAGCTTGCGTCTCAGACTCTTCCGCAAAGGAAATTGTGACAGTAGCAGTGATTATAGGCTGATTTAAGGTGCTACGGAAATGAAATTGAGTGTTTTGAGGTGTAGGATAAGGAGGAAGAGGGAAATCCACAAAGCAGACTGCTACATCTCTCCCCTTAGTGGCTTGAGAGCTAGCTCGACCCCTGCCACTTTTGGTATTCGAGTAGCGGTGAGAGGTAGAGTTGAGAGGATTGAGCATCTTAATGGAGGAGTTAGGGGAAACGGTGGCGGAACTAGTCGAAGGCGGCATGTGGATGATGCCTCCACGGGTTCCACCTCACCTACTGCGAATATGATGCCTGAGGCATGCCATAGAAGGATTATGATTTAAGTTGACAGTAGAGCAATTGGAAGTATTTCGATGCAGAGAGTGAGAAGGGGAGGGTCAGGCCTAGTCTAAGATACAGAGGCTGGATTGAGAGATATGAAAACCATTGGAAGATCTAGGCAAGGAAGTAACCAGCAACGACTGCCGATCAAAGTGCGAATGCACGGTTTAGCAGCTTGCGGAGGGCAGACACCATGCAGAAGAGGAGGAATTGCATACCCTTCAACGGGAGCCATGGCTATGAGGGAGATGAATTTGTCTCGGCTTTCGGAGTCATTTATTGCCATCTGCAATGTGTTATGAATTCACTTGAGGCTGGCACAGGGGACGATGTTGGTAGCCATATGTCTCTCTTGTCCGCCGACTGACCGTCTAATCACTTTTATTAACAATATTGACACCCGCATCTGGGTATTAAAACAAAATATTACTAGTTCTTGAAAATTAATATTTAAATAACGATAATAGTTTATTAATTTGTT
>APFE031412204.1:11491-73876 GCA_000404065.3 Pinus taeda | reverse complement strand
GGATAATATTATGATGAAAATATAAGGTCAAAATTGGTCAATTCTGGGTCCTAACATCCCCCCCAACTGAAGATATTGCATGTCCCCATGCAATGTTTTAATCTGAATCCGAGTCGGAGTACTGGGATGAACAATGTAAATTACTATGACAATAGCTATAGGAGGTGACGTCGAACTTCTTTCTGAAACCACAGAAAGTATGTATCTGTCTCCATGCTGTTGCTTCCTCCTTATTGGATAACCCAAAATGACCCTTATATTGTTCACCGGATAACCATAGAAGTGGAAATTTAAACTTGTAGCCCATCCAGCTCTCAGCACAGTGTTGCATGCATCTAATATAGAAAGGTACCCTTGTAAGTGCTACCTGCAAATTTGATGGATTATAAGGGTGATATTCTTTCCTTTCTTTGGGGCAGTTTTCCCAAAACAAATTATTTGCTTTAACAGCCAAGGGTGCCTTGGTTTTCAAATAGTGCTGACAGTCTTTCAGGACTATTGCTTGCAATTGTTTGAGGTGATTTTTCATATCATAATCCTTTATCAATGTTTGGTGCTGTACAATAAAAGTAGCTACATTCTGTTGTTCAGCCCTAATCCATAGAAGGCAATTTTGTTCATTATGTTGGGCTGAGATGAAGGCATTCTGCCATGTGAGCTGGTTGGCTAAAAAGGAAATGAAGGCTCTCAGCTGTATGTCACCAACCACAGGTAGCATATTCCTGTTCCTTTCTTCGGACACTGCTTCATTGTGTAGATAAAGCTCACATAACAGGTTTTGGTCATTTTTAGGTGCCTCTGCAAAAGTTTGCATAAACTGTTCTGCTGTGACCACCTGATGGGGTCTACCTTCTCTTACAGCTTTTATCTGTAAGAACGTCAATCTCTCCCTCAAAAATGTTGCATAATCAAAAGATGGTTTCCTCGTGGAAAGTATTCTTTGAAATAATTCAAACATCTGGGACAATCTGGTTTTTAACTCTGTGATTTCTTTATATTGAGCTCTGCATTGCTCAAGTGCTTCCCAGTTCCTGTATGCGTGATTGAACCAGGTCCCTTTCTGCTGTTTGAATGCTTTGCCCTGTGACTGCTCATATTCTTCGCACCATTTTCCTTTCAATGCCTGAAAGCTTTCTGTTTCTATGCATGCATCATTAACAGAGGGAGACTCTGTTTGTGTATAAGCATCAATAAGGATAATCTGTTTTGTTGGAGTAAACTGGGATAATCCAACATCTTTTTCTTCATTTGCAGCTAGTGTCTCTTCCTCTTGCTGTCCTGATTCACTGTGTTCTATGGTAATTTGGGTAGGCTGGGGTAGGTCTGTACCTTTTTCCTCATTTGCTGATTCCTGTGTAAATTCTTCCTCCATGACAATTTGGGTGGGCCGTGGTGAGTCTGTATTCTCCTCTTTTACTGATTCCTGTGTAAAAACTTCCTCCATAATAATTTGGATGGGCCGTGGTGAGTCTGTATTCTCTTCTGCTTTACTCTCTGCTGGGGAACTTACTGGTTCTTGTGTGTCAGTAAGTTCTTTAATTTGATCTTCTTTCTCCTCCAGAGAGCCTGTTGGTTCTTGTGTAACAACAGGTTCTTCTATCTGCACTTTCTCTTGAGAGCCTGTTGGTTCTTGTGTAACAACAGGCTCTTTCATTCCAGCAGAGGGTTGTGGTGTTTCTGTCTGTGCAACAGCAGGTTCTTTCGTGTCATCTGCAACAGTGGCAGCTTCCTCCATTGGCTGTGCCACTACCTTGTATCCTGCTTGAGTATATATTTCACCACAAGTGGCGCACATATACTCATTATCTTTACTTTTCTCTGCTGCAGAGGCTACTCGCGCTAAAACATGCAGGCTGAATTCATTTTGATATGCTTCTTTAATCCTTATTATCTCCTCCTGATAATCCTGAATCTGTGATTTCAAGAATTCAATTTCTTCCTGCAAGGCAGGTATGGTGGGCTGATCTTGCGGGGCAGTAAGCTCCAGTGGAGGTAGAGGTTGTGCTTCATCATCTTGGTCAGTATTCCCCGTAGGTGGTTCTTGTGTGTCACCTGGGGAAGTGGCCGGTTCTTGTGTTGCAGCCATTTGGTCATTATTACCTTGGGTGTCGGCAACTGGTTCTTGTGTGTCAGCTGCCTTAACATATGATGTCACGAAGCTATGAACGCTCTACATCTCAACTTCCGAGGGTGAGGGAGAGGGGCTTTGGGGACGGATGGGGGTACACATTCTTAAAGTAATGGATGGTGAACTAGGGGGGTTCGGAATTTTAGCTACTACCGATGACCGAGTTCTTCGTTTTGGTAGGAAAGTCGTAAATGCAGGCATTTTTCTTTTCGGGCCAATTTCAGGGGTAGTAGCCGGAGCAGCAGATGTCTTAGCTAAAACCCTGGTTTTTCTTCTTTTTGGTGGGGTTTCCTTTCTCTGTCGCTTCTTTCTCTTAAGCAGGGTAATGGGGATATTGTCGTCAGAGTCATCAGTAGAAATGCCAAGTATGGGGGTGGAAGGACTGGCCTTTTCGGGAGATGGGGTTGTTCCTGCGGTCACTTCTACTGCTGCTTGTTCATTCTCAGCAGCTTGCAGAGATGTTTGATGGGCTTGTTCGGGGGTGTGCTCTGCCTACTGAGGATTTTGCAGAGGGATTTTCTCAGGCATGTCCTCTGTTTCATGTTCTGGTTGTGGAATTTCAGCTTCCTGCTGAGGATGAATGGGGGGTGGAGGATTATTTAAAGCAAGGCCTCTATTAATGAGTAATTGGACTAACCGGTGATGTTTTAGGGAAAGAAGTGGACGCTTCGCGTTAACAGCATATCGTGACATGTTCTTAAGACAACCCAATAGATAATATGGCATATTTATCAACTGACCATTTCTCAAATGATTTAACAGCATGAAATCCTGCTGGTAAATTACCTGATAGCGGCCCTCGCACATCAGATATTGCTTGACAAATTCGGCAATTCTCAGCCACGGTGGAGGTAACGACCGAAGTGCTATGCCTCTGCCCTTAGGTTCTATTTGCTCGCCTGGTCGAAGAAAATCCTGCTACGCGTTGAGAATCAGGTGCTTCTTGCTGAACCATCGTATGCCATTAGCTGGTAGCCCGGTAGCTTGGGCTATCACTTCCTTTGTAACTGGGATTTGAACTCCTTGAACGACAGAGAATCCTTCTGTTAGATTGCATGCAAATTCAAGGACTTGTTGCTCGTTAAAGTCCGGAAGTCTCCTGAAATACTCTATCCAGCCTGCTTGCAAGAAAATCTGGTAAATGTCCAGATAGAGTTCAAGGACTGCTGTCGAAGCAGGTTCATATGTGATGAGAGGTCCTCCCATGGCTGTTGTTTCAGTGAATTTCCGAGTTCAGAGCCGAGCTTCCGATTTGAGTTCAGAGTAAAGCATCGCAAATGGTAGCATGCAGTGATAGGGTGACTTTTATATATTACCGGGAGAATTAAGGGTGGCGGCAGTTGGCATGGTGTATCATCATTGGAGTTGCTTTGGTACTCCCACCCTTCTACGTGTGATCGATTTGATTGGAAGTGTAACTAATTGATAGTCCTATCAGCTTTCACCGCATTATCTATTATTTAATGTCCATTGATAAATGTGCATACCTTCGTATTTTACCTTTTTGATTGCTGCGTCAAAAAGTCTTATCTCGTCCTCCGCTAAGTCATAATAATTACCGCGGATCTGAAAGTGTGGGAATATCGGCGATTTGTAATGATAATGATGGGAAGTGATAGTAGGGTGTCATAGTCATCATAAGAAGTGGTATATTTTATCGAAATTTGTTGCTTGGGGCTGCAGTGGTAAAACTGGTGTGCGTGGGTGAATTTAGCCGGGAAGGGTATTTCGTGTCCGGGAAGCGGTATTGGAACACCAGGATTGGTGTTGCAGCAACAGGGAATTATCGGAAAGAAAACATTTGTAAAGATGGGAAATGTACTAGAGTGATGGAAATTGGGAAATAATGTTGCACCCATGGGAATGGTATTGCAGCAATGGGAATGGTGTTTTAGACAACAGGGGATGGTGTTGCAGCAGCGGGGATGGTGTTGTAGCAACGGGAAGTGGTGTTGCAGCAACAGGAAAATCCACGTTCGCAAAATAATCCCTTTAAAAGTTTTGTTTTCAGCTACCTCCCAAGCTAAAATCTGCAAAATACTGAAATGTAATATCGCAATCCTTGACAGGATTTATTAATTTCTTTAAAAACAGAATATCTAACCTAAAAAAAATTGCATAAATAATAGAAATTCAAGTGCTTTGAGGGGTAGCAAGTTCCCCTGGAAAGGAATACTGTTTTATTGCCATGCAAGTGGCTTTAAAATCTTCCTTGGAAACCGGCCGCTGGTATAACCGAAGTCGGTAGCCATTTACTAATAGTGGTGTTATGCTCCCATTAATTGTTAAAAGTATAACTGTCCCATTTGGAAAAACAACATCCACTTCATATGGTCCTAACCACCTTGTTCTTAACTTGCCCTGAAAATTCTCAAAACGAGAATCATAAAGTAGAGCCCAGTTACCTTTCTGGAACTGCTTCTGTTTGATGGTTCTGTCATGCCATTTGCTTCTTTGTTGCTGTATCATCATTGTTTGATGGATGGCCTCCAGTCTTTTCTCATCCAATTCCTGAAGCTACTGCAACCTGGCTGTCTGTGCATCAGTTAAATCAAGGTTAACAGCTAAAGCAGTTCTCAAGGTTTTGATTTCAAACTCTACAGGGAAAATAGCATTCTTTCCAAAAACTAACTCATAGGATGAAAAGCCTGTTGTGTTTCTCCAAGTAGTTCTATAGGCCCATAAGGCTTCAGGCAGTCTCTGAAACCAGTCCCTTCTGTTCTCCTTTATAGTTTTTTTCAAGATGGCTTCAATGACCTTGTTGGTACTTTCCACCTGCCCATTTGCTTGGGGGTGGTATGGTGTAGTCATTTTGCGCTTGATTGTATTCTGGAGCAGGTTCTTTTGAAGCCATGGGAATTAAAAGGAGGTCTCATCAGTGACTAATTCCTCTGGGTAATCAAATCTACAAGATTTCTCAAATAGAATGTTAGTACTGCTTTCTTCATTAGCTTAATGAGTGCTTTGGCCACTACCCATTTAGTCATAAATCCGTGCATACTAATATGTACACTCTTTGATTAGATGGAGGATTAATGGGACCTACAAAATCTAATGCCCATTTCTCAAAAGGTTCAAGAGTTACCTGGGGATTGAGTGGCATTTCATCTCTATGGTTAGGCTGGCCCATTCTTTGACAGTTGTCACATTCCTTCACATATTTTCTGGCATCTTTGAAAAGTGATGGCCAGTAATATACCATTCTAAGTACCTTGTGTGCTGTTCTTTTGTCTGCAAAGTGTCCTCCACAAGGGTCGCCGTGACAAGATTTTAGTATATCATAGATCTTGTCTTCCCCAACACATCTTCGGATTTTCTGATCTATCCTTGTATGAAACAGACATCCACTTATCCAGTTGTACCTAGCGCTCTGCTGAATGATTTTCCTTTTTTCTCTGTGCGATAGGTGCGATGGTAATTTCCCTGCAACTAAGTAGTTAGCAATATCTACATACCAAGGTGAGTGGGCAGAGACTGCAAATAGATACTCATCAGGAAAAGAATCATCTACTGGAATATTTTCATTAGTTTTTAACCGAGAAATAAAGTCAGCAACTACATTTTCTTTTCCTGGTCTATCTATAATTGTGATATCGAATTCCTGCAATAACAGTAACCATCTAGTGACTCGGGCATTTGTAACAGATTTATTCATTAAATATTTAATGGCCAAGTGGTCGGTATGCACAAAAGTAGTATAACCAGTGATGTAATGCCTAAATTTGTTGATAGCATAAATAACTGCTAGAAATTATTTCTGAGTGACTGTATAATTGAGTTCTACGGGAGTCATGTTTTTACTAATGAAGTAAATGGCATAGGGAAGACCATTTTCTTCCTGTCCCAGGACAGCTCCTATGGCGGTGTCTGAAGCATCAGAGGATATGTGAAAGGGGCGTGCCCAATCTGGTCCTCTTAAAATGGGAGCTATGGACAACTGATGTTTAAGCTGATCAAATGCTTTTTCACAATCATCATTCCACTTAAATTCAACATTTTTCGTTAATAACACAAACAGAGGGGAAGCTATCTTACAAAAATCTTTGATAAATCTTCTGTAGTACCCTGCATGTCCTAAGAAGCTTCTTACTTCTGTCTGGGTTTTGGGAATAGGGAGGGTCAAAATTACTTGTATCTTTGCAGGATCGACTTGAATTCCTAATAATGAAACATAATGGCCTAATACAATGCCTTCATTCATCATCATATGGCATTTCTCAGTACTTAAGGCAAGATGTGCTTCAATACACCGCTTAAGTACTTTTTCAAGATTTTGCAAAGCATCTTCAAAGGCAGTTCCATAAGGAGTGAAGTCGTCCATAAAAATCTCTAGAGAATCATTTACCATATCAGAAAAGATACCTATGACCGCTCTCTGAAATCTCGCTGGTGCATTACAAAGACCAAATGGGAGAACCTTATAAGCAAAGGTCCCCCAAGGGCTAGTAAAAGTGGTTTTATCCTGGTCCTGGGGTGCAATCCTTATCTGATTATAACCGCTAAATCCATCCAAAAAGGAAAAGAACTTTTTACCAGCTAAGTTATCTAATACCTTATCAATGAATGGTAACGGGAAATGGCCTTTTTGGGTGGCCTTATTTAGGGCTCTGTAGTCTACGCATACTCGCCATTTCCAATTTTTCTTGGGTACTATTACTAGCGGAGAAACCCATTCACTATCAGATATGGGGTATATAAATCCTACATTTAGCAATTTTTTAAGCTCTTCTTTTACTATTTCTCTTAGATTGGGATTCATCCTTCTTTGGGCTTGACAAACTGGATGTGATCCTTCTTTAATATAAATCCGGTGAGTGCATAGCTCAGGGGAAATCCCTTTCATGTCTGTGTAATCCCACGCGAATGCCTCCTTATTTTCTTTAAGTAGCTTCATTAACTGCTGTTTTTTATCGTCTGTTAGGTTAGGATTTATATTTAATGTCTTTCCTGGTTCGATTTCTATTGTCACACTTTTGGAAGGACTACCGGCTAATATCTGAGATGAATTTTCAGTTTCAAGATTGTTATGGGATTCTGATTCTAGGATTGTAGTGAGGTGATTATGTATCTCTGAGCTAACCGAAGAAGGTTTAGAAATGAAGTTGCTGATTAATTCATCTTCAGTTGAGTTTTTGAGAGTTAAAGCTTGTCCGATTGTTAAAATAGGTTGCGTTTCTTCATCCTCATAGTCTACCCATATTGAATTATCGTTATTAATCATGGGTGTGGCATGAGGGTAAAGAGTCAACTATTTAGTTTCCTGGCCATTGGATATTGTCATTGATCCAGATCTACAGCTGATGAAAGCATCTGCTGTAGCTAACCATGGTCTTCCTAGAATTAGTGGTTGACCCCCCAACTTTGTTTTAGTTTGTAACACCACAAAGTCGACTGGGTAATTCCAAGATTCTACAGAGATTACCAGGTCTTCGATCATTCCTTCAGGTTTAATTCTAGAGCGATCAGCCAGCTCTAAAATAGTTGGAGTTTCCCTGATTAAATGTTTCAACTACAGTAATTGTGTTGTTTCAAGTGTCATAATATTTATTGCAGCACCTAGATCCACTAGAACTTTAGAGACAAAGGTCTTGCCGACCTGAAATGTTACTGTAGGGTGACCAGGGTCACCATATTTCACAAGAGGGTCTTTTTCTGTCATTAGAGCAGTCAATTCTCCCATCACATGAACTGTGAGGGGTTCCTTGGCTTTTCTTCCAGGTTTCCTGACACAAATATCCCTAACAGTTCTGGCATAGATAGGGACATCTCTTAGTGCTTGTAATAATGGGATTTTAACATATAAATTCTGCAGTTCTCCTAAAAGATTAAAGGCTGGTGGCTCAAACGTTTTACTCAGAGTCAATCTTTCAGGGAAGGGTGGTTCAGCTGTTTGGACAGTCTTGTTAGTGGGTGATTCAAGAATTTTAGTATCTTTATTGGATGACTTTTCTTTCCTAGTTTCTTCTTTTTCAAAGTTAGTAATGTCATCTATGATGGGTTCAACTACTCTTCCGGAGCGTAAATGGATATCATTGCGTTGCATGGGAAGGGCAGGTTGACTTTGAATGTCGATTACCTGCAAGGCTTTATTATTGTTTGGATTGGGGTTAGGTTTCACAGGCCGTTGGGGTCTCATTGCTTGGTTATTCTGGGAAGTATTGGGTGGTAAGCAAAGAGACTGTTGTTGTTGAGGAAATGGTATCTACTGGGGTGCCCAATTTGGGTTCCATTGATTAAAATATGGTTGTTGTGGGGCCCAAGGATTCCACATAGTAGGGTCAGGAAAAGGGAGATTAGGTTGCTGCATAAGTGGAAAATTCATTGCATTAAAGGGTGGGTACTTCATTTGGTTCATGGGTGGGTAGCTTGTTTGAAAAGGAGAATTATTATTCCAATGACTAAATGCTGTGTTAGAGCTCATACCTTGTCTTTGTGGCCATTGCCTCCTCTGTGTCATCAGATACACTGCTTAAGCCTCTTCTTCGGTTGTCTGCAATGCTGCTTTGATTCCAGGCAGAGAGGGGCATTGCTGGGTTTCATGGTCCTTTTCACAAATTGTGCAGATAGGTGTCTTATCCAGTGGGCATTCCCTGAGTGGGTGTTTGCCTCTGCATTTAGAACAGAAAATAGCTAAAGCAGCTTCTGCTTCCGCCTGTTTCTTCTTAACCTGCAGAGAATCGATTTGTGAAGCAAAAGAACTTAACATTTCAGTTTTAAATTCTTCTAATAAGTTACCTATTTCAGCTCTTGTTGATCCTCCACTGGCTGACTTTTGAACTCTTGAATACACATTATCTCTGCTCTTTGATCTGTTCCCTGCTCCTCTTGAGCACCTCATGCAGAGATTGATAATTTGATCAGATGGTTCTTTGGAGATGTCCCCTTTTCCCAGCATGTTCAACATGTCCAAGCAGTCATCTCTTACCCCTTTCAAAAATATGGTTTTCAGAATGTCTTTACTCATATTGGGGTGATCAGACCTCTGCAGATTATACTGCAGCCTTTCCACAAAATCTTCTAAGCTCTCATCCTCCTTCTGAACCATCTTAAACAGTTCTTCCTTCCTTTCTCTTGTTCGGCAATAATCTTGATATTTGGCCAAGAATCCTTCTTTCATCTGGTCCCAGGTGGTGATTGCCTGCGCTCCCAAGCTCATGAACCATCTCAACGCATTCCCTTTTAGTGTTGCTGGAAATAGCTTTAGTTTCTGATTAGGGCTCATATAATCATAAATTCTGCATAATATATCGAATTCAAAGAGGAATTCATCTGGGTCTTCAGAGGATAACCCATGGAAATTGGGTAGCGCTGAGAGGGGAATGTTCTTCATAGGAGTCGTTCCTCTCGGCAGGTCCCCAATGGGGAATTCCAGGGTAGAGAGTGAGTTCTCCCCCCTTCCTTCTGTTTTGTTATCCCCATTGGTCTTTCTCCTGAGTCGCTTACTTTATCTTCTGTATATTTAGATTCTTCAGGTTCTTCAGGTTCTTCTACCAGTTCCTTAGTGTGTTCTGATACTTCCAGCTTCCTTTCAGGCCCCAATACCTCCTCCGTTTGTTGATTCGTTTGTGAGGAGTACTGGATTTGAGGTCTCCGGGAACTCGTCCTCTGTGATGTTTCAGCCTTTGAGATGATTTCGTCAATAAAAGTCTTTCTTCCTCCCTTACCTCCTGTGAAATTAGGTTTCTTGCGTCCTCTCATGCACCTGTTATTTTCACAAAGAAATCATTAATGCTTTTAGAAATCTTTAGTTGCCTTCCCCGGAAACAGCGCCAAAATGTTGGCTAGTTGAATTGTTTATTAATTAAACAATCAAGTACCACATTAATTGTCAACCTGGGAAAGTCTTTTTATTCCAAAGGCTACCGCGTACTGTCTGTACTTTAATTCTAAAAGCATTAAGAGCTGTAGTATACTTAATTCTTACGCTAAGTTATCACAGTGTTGATAAAATAAAAGGAATTAATTAAAATTACAAATCTGAAAAGCAAAGAGATGGATGCTCTGTTGGCAGAGGATCAGGACCCTATCCTCCAGGTGAGGACGTTCAGCACCTGCCCCTGGAATCAGATTGCTAACACACACTGCACTCAAGATTCACCGGTTGAAATACACTTGCATAAACTTCAAATAACTTAATAAAACAGAGTGCTAGCAAAACAGAATTACAAGAGGTAATGCTACAGAATCCAAACAGAGTATCTGCAGAAAGAAACTATCACACACTTACACACTTGACAGCGAAGTAAATGGGTGAATCTTGTGAGGAAGGTGGGCCCAGTCCCTCTCACAAGATTCCCCATAACACGGAGAATAACTTAAATGCTCAGAACGTTTTTCTATTCATCTGTCAAAAGATTCGAATACAATAAAGTTCAGACTTGCTGATGTTCTCACAAATTTCACTTACAGACCATTCTCCTTTGACTAATGTAGATGTCTCCTCTTTATAGAGGAGACATCTATTACAATAGATTGTTACAGTTCATTCGGTTAACCCGTTTAATCAAAAATAAGAATTATAGAAATGTTGTTGCAACAGTATGATAATATATTCTTTGTTTAGGTTCTGGCTGTTACACAGCTGGTAACCATCTTCGACCGTTTTCTTTGGAATTCACACATTCCCTCGCCGTTTCCCCATACTATTCCGGTTTTGAGTCCTGGTAACTGTGTTCTACCCGCTTTAGACAGCTGCTTGATCAGCCACGTCAGCGTTCCTCAGATACTTGCCGTTGTTGTTCCTAGCTGATGCAAAATACCCGCTTTAGATGGTTTTTGTTGCTGACTGTAGCAACTGCGTAGTTGTTGCTTCTGGTGTTGCAGCAACTGCGTAGTTGCTGTTTCTGGTGTTACAGCAACTATAGGTTATAATTCCTGCGGGCTTAAGACAATTACTTAGCAATTTAGTCAGCTTTCCAAAGATAAATACAAAGGTACTTACGAATATGCAGTGAACAATTAAACATATAGATATGCGGGAAGTTACTTCATACCTTGGGGTGATTAAGTCATTGTGTAATCAAAGCTTATAACTTGTGACTGAAAAGGATAATATTATGATGAAAATATAAGGTCAAAATTGGTCAATTATGGGTCCTAACACATACCATGCCCTGATCTTCGAAGGCTGTGTCTATCCAGATTGGTTTCTTAGGAGCCTTTTAGCATCCATTAGAAAAGATGTCGCATCCCATTTTCCTGAAACCAAGGAAGAAGCTCTCTAAACCGCTCTAAGATACAACCTGATTTATGTGCAATCTAGTTATGTCTATACCGTCATCCCATACCTACCTCACCCTTGAAGTGCCAATGCACCAGGGGAATCTCACACTGTCGGCGGTATCATTGGAACCCTTTCACACCCTTCACCATATACTCAGAAAAGTTATGGCTATCTACAAGGGGGTAATAGTTCCTTTAAAAATCATGCCCCTCCTACTAGCAACATGTTTTCAGGGCCCCAACCTGTCTACTAAACTGTTGCTCCTCCTTATGAACATCTAAGTGCTCCAACCCCTCAAGCATTAGCACCATATCCTCCCATGCATCCTCAACCCCACCAGCCATTGTCCCCTCAGGGTCAAGTGTTTTCACAGCAGAGTGCGACTAATCCCCAAATTTCGAAGATAAAGAATAATGAGAAAGGTAACTAGGGTAACTAGGGTAATCAAGGTAATCAACCTAGTTAACTTGAGGGGAACCAACCTAACACTAACAACCAGCAACAGGGTAGTCAGCCCAAGCACAACAAGGCTATTTGTACAAACAAGCCTTGTGCATGTTGTGGTGTACATGATCATTATACACACGAGTGTCCTCTCTTACCCCAAATGCGCCAAATGTGGGAAGCTCAAGCAACTTCTAGAGGTCAATAGTCGCCTTTGATTCCTGAACCATCTCAACCAGTAATGTTCACAAATCCTTTCCCTCAACAAGGATTTGTTGCTTCTAAACCTCAAATAGGTCAAGGAGCCCATCACCCCCAACCTTCTAGTCTTGGTGACTACCATATCCTCATGATGAATTATGATGAGGTTAACCCCTGTAATATCAACCTGCAAACTCAGTTGCATAAATATGACAAGACATCGACTTCTTCCACAACTGAGTCCAAAACCAAAGCATCTACTGAGCCTTGTATAACACCAAATGGTCCGCTACAAATATCTCAACCTAAATTTGAGGAAATTCCCAAGATCCCAAAGAGACCATTACGTTGTAATGTGGCCTCTAACTGATTTTCCCATACATACAATATAGTAGAGAACTTGGTGTAATAACCATCTTCCATGTTAATGCTAGAAGTTCTCCAGTCGTGCCCATCTCAAAATAAAGATCTACTATCTTCTTCATGGTGCAGTAGATCCTTTTGACTATCGTTTGATTCTCTTCCCAGTTGATACATTAGAACATTCCACATTGCTTACATCTGTTGCTTTCCAAATACAGTCTCATTCTGTAATGACATCATCTCCCGATGCATTATTGATGAAGGTGCATTCACCTGTGTGATGTCCACTATCATTTGGAAACAACTCAATTCACCTGAGTTTCCCCTCCACCATCACTATGCATGCTTGGGATGGACACTCCTCCCATCCTCTTGGCATGTACTGCGACTGTCCATTGACCCTTGTTAGTAGTACTGTCCATATAGACATTGAGTTTATTGATTCCCCTTTACATTACAATATTCTCTTGGGTCGTATTTACACATGTGCCATGTCATCTGCCGTATCTATGGTTTTATATAAGATGTGATTTCCCCATGAAGGGAATATTGTTACCATCAATCAGTTGACATACTCGAACAGGCATCTGTGACCTCCCCTGAGTCCATTATCTCATCAGTGTCAAATAAGAAACCTTAAACTCCTCTCACCAGTGTTTCACCTAGAGTTTACAAAGATTCCTCATTATTGGGTGCTTTCGTTGGGCCTCCCCCTCTCATTTCAGAGCCTAACTCTTTGAGTTTTTGCATGTTACAAGTGTCACGGGCTGCTTTCATGAATTTTGGTACATCTGATTAATATCTAGCTCCTCAGCACCCTGTTTTTTCCATCCCAGTCGAGCCTTTTGGATCCACCCCCCAAGACCTCCTCCTTTTGTGGGTGCCCCTCCTATGTTTCCACCAGGAACTATTCCTCGAGGTCTCAACCATCTAGGAGCTATTCCACCAAAACATTACCCTGCAGGCCAGATACATTTTTATTTCCCCCTCCGAGAGTATTTTATGTCCCTTTCATGGCTTTACTGGTCCTTCCTAACATAAATTTTGGGATCCCAGTATGTTACATTGATTCCTCTACAATAATTCCACCTAGTCAGCTAAGACCTTATCAAGCTTTGACTTTGGTTCAACTGGTCCCTACAGCCCTTGCCGTTGCTTCATTTCCATCACAACCTCAACATGCACCCACTCCTATTGCAAAAGAATCTAAATAGGGGGCAAAGCTAAGAGGAATGAACCTAAGGACAAGGATCCCAAAGCTCCTCCAACCCCTAAGGCCCCAAAGTCATCACCTCTATGCACTTTGTGTAAAGCTATTGGGCACGCCACCAATAATTTTCCTGAGCTTCCTCATCTCAAAGCTTTGGTTCATGAAACATTCCATGAGTCAAATATCCCTGAAGTCCATGTTAACTTATCGATTCCACCCAAGAAACTCAAAACGTTACACAAAAATCACCCTTGTGCCTTGTGTGGTCATCATGATCAATATTCCCATTATTTCCCTTGTCTCGATGAATTTCGCGATTGCCTTGAAGTGCTTCACGAATACGAGGCCACTTGTAATAGACCACTTACTCCTCTACCTATGGATTATGGTACCCCTAGTCAGCCAGAACAGGGAGACTCTAGGCCCACCATCGTAATCATTCCCCCTGATGTCGAGATGAGGGACACCATAGGCCATATCCTTTACCTACCATCATCCTTGAGTTCCTCGCAGAAAAACCATTCTAAAGTTTCTGTGCACACTTCTATCAAACCGTTTTCGAGAAAATACGAGGTCTCAACATCTGTAGATCCTCCATCTACCAGTCTTTCATCTAACTTTCAAGATGATGCATATGTGAACCTTATTTCTCAGTTTGATGCACTAGGTATAGCTGTCGCATCATGTATTCAGTCTTCCTCCCATCCTCCCGTCTTCCATTCTGATGAGGACATCATGGAAATTATGTCTACCCTTGATTACCCTTACTTTTAGGCAAGGGGGCATATTTATTTGGGGGATTTTGAAGACCACTTCCTTCCTAATTGTCTCAGTTGTCGAGCAGTAAAAAGGGTCCTTTTCACCTCTATTTATCCTATATTAATTATCAATCCAGGTACGATTTGTTATCTCAAAGAGTATACTCAGTCTGAGGTGGTCACTTGTAAAGAGTAATGCTAGTAGTATAGTGCTAAAAGTAAATAAATACTGGAAACAAACTCTAAATGTAATCAAGAAATTGAAATGATTTCTAACTAAATCATTCATTTAAGAAAATACAACACTTCATCAGTCAAGGGTGTAGTAATGATAACTCTTCCCTTTGTAAACTGATGCAATTGAAAAAACAACCAAAGAGAAGATCTCCAATCTAGGAACCAGACAACAATAGTCAATGTTCACTACAGTAGCAGATCATTTTGTTCACACCAAGGTAATTACTCGAAATAATAATTCAGTTAATAGGAAAGGGAACAATGACTATTCTATTTGAAAAGATTGATCATTAAAGCTTTAACTTACAGATATGAATTAATCAGCAACAGTAATCTAAAAGAATTAAGCAGCAACCTTTAACTCAAAAATGATTTCAACAACAACCCAAAAATGGAACAACAAACTAACATAAATCTTACGAAATATTGAATAGCAACTTGAATCAAATGTAAACGCACAGCAAACTAAATCAAATGTTAGCACACGAAGAATCTATAATGATGGAAGCAGTAGTATGGGTTTTGGCATAACAAGTATTAATCATGGTTATGAAGAATCAACAATTGCGGTTACAATGGAACATCAATCTAAATGAACAACAATCATACTTAGAGATAAACCGTAGCTACATAGACAATACTACCTATCAGTAAATGCACAACATTGTTACTCTGTAAACGAATAGTAATGTTAATCTGTAAAGGAACAACAATGTTACATAGTAATGCAAATCTGTAAGGGAACAACAATGTGATACGATTTTAGGATGAATAGCATAAATTCCAGTTGCAGAAGATAACATTACTATTCAAATATGAATGAAATATAATAGAGCCAGTACACAAAATGATAAGGAATAGCAGACTACTGAATGAAGCAAATAAAAGAAATCAAGCCACACACAACTTGGAAATGGAAAATAATGGTACAGAGAGCAAGTGATCCACTAGGGTCAGGCCCTTAGCCTCTAGGGATGCACTGTATGGTTACTCCAGAATAAAATATGGAACAACAAAATTTTCTATATATTAATCATGAAAGCCGAGTTACAGTAATCACTCTTTAGAGAGAGTCGATGATCGAAGTTTAGTTTACAATATTAAATTCTATAAAACAACAATAATCTCCTTGGGCTAGCAATGATGTCCCTTTTTATAGAGGTCAGCTGGAAATATCAATGATACAGATGTTATGAAGGTAGCTACCCCTCAAGATCAAAGGATCCTTAGGGATTCTCCATATCATTATCCTTTAGTTATCTCCTCGTCTTCTTGCATTGATTTGGAATTTCTTCTTCATTTTCCTGACTTATGCGCTTCGATCTGGATTTCCTCATTTGGATGTGGTTCCCTATCAAAGGGACAACTGTTGGTTTCACCTTGTCTTTTCCTTTGAAATGGTGATCTTCCATTTTCTTCATTTTCTGCATAGAAAAAGGTAATAATTAGTGATTTTACGTTACTTGCAAATCTCTTGAACTTTATCTTAATCCTTCATCATATGCCCATTTCATAATATAAAGAAGTTATGAATTAAAGGAAAAGATAACGAAATGAGTAGCAGTTACATACCTATTCTAATGTTCAACACACCCCCTGCTTACCCTTTTTCATGCCCCCATGAAAACATTGTAATTGACATGCAAGGCAGTTAGGGAATAGGATGGAGAAGGGTTCTCAGTCGGTGGTTTACAACCATGATTCCTAGCTAAGAATTCAAAAATATGCCATGTCTGACCTTCAGGAAATTCATATAAGGCTCTATATCTTGGTGCAGGATACCAAAGGACTGGACTTCAGAAACTACAGCCTAACCAAGATGGGCCTTCTCTCAAAATGAGGTCACCATAGATACCCAAGTGGTCAAAAACTAGCTTAAAATTCTCAAAATTGAATAGTTCTCTATTTTGGATATTCCGATTATAAGTCTGGTATCAGAATTTGGCTGCTTCTATGGCAAGGTCTTTGATGGTAAAGAAGTATTCTACCCCTTGCCGGATGAATGCTATGTGAATAGGGCTCAATGTCATTATGCTCCTATGTTTATTCCATAATTGTAATGGGTCTCTAGGTTCACCCCTCACCCATAGATCTAATCCATTCTCCTATCTTTGAAAGACATTGTAGGCTTTAAGCCACTTTATCTGATTAACACCAAAGGAAATAAATGCCTAAAGTTGGAAATCACCCACAAAAGGGCTAGGATTCTGTTCTATTTCTCCATATAACACAAGATTGTGCAAATAAAATTCACATAACATTCATTGAACTTTCACCCCGTAATGCTTACAATATTTTATGAAGTCATCAATGGTTTTTAATCTCTATAGGCACTCGTGCCTTGATAGCTTTAATTTTCAATTATAAGTATCTTTCCATCAAAAACAAAGCATAGTTTCTGGTGGGTGCCCTACATGCTAGAACATCAGTATATAAAGAACATAAGCTATCCATTTGATTTATAACTGTGTCTAGTCTATGGGTTACCATTTTTACTCTTTCCTCCACCTTTCGCCATCCTTCAAAGGCCTAGTTTTCTGATGCATTGATATTCTTCAGCTTCTGTTGTAACTTCTAGTATTTTTCTTGAGGAACAATTTCCTTTGTGAGTTTCTCTATTGTTTGTTGGGCTTATGCCAAATGTTTTCATAGAGTTACTATCCTTGGTTCATTATCCAACATGACAATTTTGGGCTGGAGATCTACTTGAATCTCCTTATTGTGACATCTCATCTTTATGGTCCAAGTTTCCTTCTCACTAGAGGACAGTGCCTCTGTCTAGATTTCCTTATCATAGGTCGGTGCATTGTCTGCTTGTGCTTCTGCATTTGCAACTACCAAATGTTGTTCCTCGCGATTCTAAATAACAGGTTGGACTTGAATCCTCTTGGTCTTTTTCTTATGGGGTTTTTCCTGGGTGGTTGCACGCTTTTCCCCCAGAGGTTTCTTTCAAGTTCTTCCCTAATTTCAAGACTCTTATTTGTTGTTGAAGTTTCTTAATTACATTAAGAAATATCTGTTGTTCCTTCCACAATATTTTAATTTCTTTTGTTTTCTTAGAAGGAATAGCCATTTGTTTTCTTAGGCCTAATCTTTGTACCTTAGGCACTATACCTTCATTTTGGCCAATTTCCATGTTTTCTTCTTGGAACACTTCTTCATTGTTCTGTTGATCATGCTTTTCAGGGGTAGAAACCATGGTTTGTTCTACTTTCTCCTCGGCAGCTTCTTCTTCTACCTCTTCTTCATCATGCAATTCTTCGGGTATATTCTGACTAGGAACAAATTGTTCCTCTTCCTCATCCTCATCACTCTTCTCCCCAGATACACTCTTATCATGAGTAGAGTGATTCTCTTCTTCTTCCTCCTCATTGCACATTTCCTCAGATGCACTTTTATCGTGAGTGGAGTGCTCCTGCGACCCTTCTTCAGTATGGGGATTGAATGGGCTGTGAGGTTGGACATACTCACCCATATTGGCCAAAACCTGGGCCAATTCATCTTCTTACAAAGGGTTTTGTAGTGGACTTTCACTGCGCTACTCTATTCCCTCCCCTTCTTCCTGATGAGATTTCTCAGTCTCCTCCTCCGGTTCTTCTTCATCATTTTCATTCAATTCCATTTCATTCTCCCCACCTTCCAATTGTGAGAGTTGTTCATCTTCTGAATCGTGTATTTCCATAGGCTGGTTAATGTTTCCTTGGGAAGTTCCCAACATTCCTCTGTTCCTTGCCAATCTAACAGATTATCTTTGTTTTAGTGGTCTGCTCGATGTGCTAGCAATATGTTTGCATTTTGGGGCTGACAAAGTGAGTCCCCCATCTATCGAGAAAATCAATTCTTCCCAACTACTCTGCTACTAGGCAAGACTATAACTGACTATCAGTCGAATTAACCCATGGTGGATTACTATTAACTCTAGATGGTGAGATTTCCTCATGCTTCGGGCAACATCATGTAATAAAAAATTTAAAAACGCAGGCAAAATCACAACACATTTTTTCTTTAACACGACTAAAAGTTTGAGATGGCATGGCCTTACCACATCTTCTCTACCATTGCAAGTCATGTAGCTTTGGATAATTCTCGCCAATTCTACTCACAGCTCTCCTAGGGTTACCGGCATGACTCCTTTCCCTTTTACAATCAGGTTCTACCCTTCGTCCTGGAAGATGGTTATGGCATCTCACAGTCTCACCTTTTTCAAATTCCACACAGGTCCAGTGGCTGTTAGCCCCAAAACTTCAGCAATTATGTCATCTGTGACTGCTATCTGTCTCCCTCTCACCATGGAATGGTTTTCTTGTAGGTTTTGTAGAAACTCAATTTCCACCTTCTTGTTCGATTGCCATAGACGTTAAGATAAGCTATCCATCCTACCCTCGGTAGGATTTCTCATGCAGCATCAGAGACCATTAACACCTATGGCTCACTACGAATTGATCTTCCTCCCATCTTATTCACACTTAGAACAATATAAAAATGCAAAGACGACGATGGAACAACAGGCTGTTCAAATTCTTAGCTCACTGTTAAGAAAACACAAACAAGATAATGGAACAACAAGCTGTTCAAATTTCTAACTTACTGCTAATTTTTGCAGAGCAAAATGCGGAAATGGTGTCGAAATAGCAAGCCATGCATATTGGGAAACAAAATACCATTAGGCTTGCTATTCTCGAGTCATAACTCCTCCGAATAATGAGCTGACACGTATGCCAGTGAATTATGGAGATCATCTGCACCCCCCTATATTGTGATAGGTCGTCGTCGACCATCAAATGAAGGATCAACATGCTGAACTGCAATCATACAGAGGAATAAAGAAACATCATATAGATATATCACATGTTTACAAAAATGAGGGGATTACCGAAATTGAGGGGTATGATAGAATCGCTAATAAATATGAAAATGTCGTGATATGATGCAAGAAGTGGAGGATATGATAGCTGATGTGAATACAAGTTCTTATGCGGTCATTATCGACTTTTATCGTCATGATTGATTTGTAAAATTTCATGCATTAAAGGTTCGAAAGGGTTATATACATAGTCTCATTTGAAATCACTATAAAGATATAATAATAAAGGTTTTATAATGATTATTGGTGTATAAGAAATATGACTTCAATACCATAAACACAATTCTGTTGCCCACAGGTGTCCATAACCTTGATAGATTTTTTTTTATTTTGCCCTTGGAACCATAATCATTTGTGTATGCCTAGGAAAGTGTTGTGCAATATCAGAATGGAGGCCATTGTGCTGGCTTGGTAACCAGATGAATCACAATGCCATTCACCAGGAAGGAGTGAAAGGTGGGCAGGCCGGCTCTTGGATCATATCCCTAGTGTGGTGGCCACAGTGGGAATGCCACTTCACTCTCTTCCTTATGAAAATGGTAGGCTAGCTCTTGATGAGACCCCCTATCCTTCATCTGGCAAATCATGTTAGCAATCATATAGATATACATTTTTTTCTTTTTCTTTTTTCTTCTTTATATAGCACTTTTCCTATTTACATACAGAGGATGGTTCAACACTCCTTAAGAGTAGGGATGGTGGAAGAAGTTTGAACATCCTAATAGAGAACAAAAATATTCCTTTATTCTTATTCAATAATAATTATCAAAGAGAATTATGGGGATTTAGAAAGAACCATCATGATAAAAAATAATCAATCATATTGGTAATAGTGAAATAATGATAGCAAGGTGATATAAATAGTTGTGTCCTTTCCTCTTTTCTCTTATCAATTCAAAGCAATTTCTTTAAAGATAACGATTTTTCTTTGATTTGCTGACTTCAGTATCTTCTAGTTTTTGTATGCTTGCATAAATGTATAGTTGTGCCTTAAATGACCATCACTCACAAAAAACCCCTAAATGGTAAAACATACATACACACAAAAAAGAAGAAAAATTTACTCCAAAAGTGTTGTTCTCAAGATGGAATAGCTGTTGTTTCTTTAGAAGGACAGTAAGATAATATTTGCACACAAAAACCGTAAGCAAAAAGGAAAAAAACATGCTCGAAGCTGTTGTTCCTTGAGAGGAATAGCAGTTGTTCCTTAATCAGAACAACAAAATAAAACAAGAACAAACAAAAGATGCGAAAATGTTGTTCCTTCGGAAAGGAACAACAAAAATGAAAGTGTTGTTCCTTCGGAAAGGAACAGCAGAAAACGAAAGTGTCGTTCCTTCGAAAAGGAATGACAAAAAAATGAAAGCGTTGTTCCTTTGCAAAGGAACAACAGAAAAAAGAAAGTGTTTTTCGTCCGAAAAGGAACAACAAAAATGCGGATGTGCTATTCCTTCACAAAGGAACATCAAAAAGGCGAAAATACTGTTCCTTCGAAAAGGAACAACAAAATACGAAAATGTTGTTCCTTCGGAAAGGAACAGTGAAAATGTGGATGTGATGTTCCTTCGGAAATGAAAAAGAAAAGACAAAAATGTTGTTCCTTCATAAAAGAATAACAAAATACAAAAAGTGTTGTTCCTTCGAAAAGGAATAGCAAAATGGTGGAAATGTTCTTCCTTCGAAAGGGAACAACAAAATGGAGAAGTGTTGTTCCTTTAGAAAGGAACAACAAAATGGTGATGTGTTGTTCCTTCAGAAAGGAATAACAAAACGGCGAAAATATTGTTCCTTTGAAAAGGAACAACAAAATAGAGAAGTGTTGTTCCTTCGAAAAGGAATAGAAAAATGGTGGAAATGTTGTTCCTTCGGAAGGGAACAACAAAATGCAAAAAAGTGTTGTTGCTTTAGAAAGGAACAACAAATGGTGAAAATGTTGTTCCTTCGGAAAGGAACAACAAAAATGGAGAAATTGTTCCTTCCAAAAAGAACAACAAAATGCAATAGTGTTGTTCCTTCAAAAAGGAACAACAAAGCGGTGAAAATGTTGTTCCTTCGAAAAGGAACAGCAAAATGCAAAGTGTTGTTCCTTCAAAAAGGAACAACAAAGCGGTAAAAAATTCGTTCATTCAAAAAGGAACAGTAAAGTGTAAAAAAAACTGCAGAAATGCAGAAATCTATACAAAAAGTAATTTACACAAATAGAACAGAAAATTTTATGTACAAAATTTTTGAAAGCAATCAAATTACTTGGTGAACCAAAGGCAAGGAAGAGTTTTCTTCCTCAGCTAGAATCTACATGTCAGAGTCCTCCCGAAGTTGTTGGTAGAAGGATTCTCAAGTAAGTGTTTGCGGTACAGTCGAACTCGGTGGCCATTTTATTTAAAGGTATGTCCAGTTCCATCAATGGTAGTTAAAGTAATGGTGTCATTATCATGCACTTTCTAGATTTCATATGGTCCTAGCCAGCGAGTTTGAAGTTTCCTCGGAAAATCCTGAAACCTGGAATCGTATAGGAGTGCCCAATCTCCTTCGTGGAAGACCTTCTTTTTTATAAGGGCGTCGTGCCATTTTTCTCTCTGTTGTTGGATTAATGAAATATGTTGAAGATCGAAGAGCCTGATTTCATCTAGCTGATTGATTTGCTGTAGTCTATTAATCTGGGCCTCATTTAAATCTAGACCGACTTCTTGTGTTGTTCTCAACATTTGTATTTCAAACTCTATTAGAAACATGGGTTCCTTTCCAAATACTAGTTGATATGGTGAATAATCGGTGGTGTTTGTCCACGTTCTGTATGCCAACAAGGCTTTTGGAAATCTTGTAGCCCAATCGCGTCTATGTGACATAATGGTTTTTGTTAATATTGCTTCTATTACCTTATTCGTTCTCTTTACTTGGTCATTTTCCTGTGGGTGGTATGGCATGGTAATCTTGTGGTGAATATGTTAGTTTTTTAATGTTGTAACAATTTTATTACCAACAAATTGTGGTCCTCCGTCTATGATTATGTCTCTTGGGAGGCCATATCGCACAAATATCTAGAATAGGAAATGAATGATGAAATCCTCTGTAGCTCTTGGAAGTGCCTCTGCTTCAACCATTTGGTCACATATTCTGTTGCTACCAAAATATATTTTTTTTGGTTTGATGATGGGTTGATCGAACCAACAAAATTAAGTGCCCAACAATCAAATGGTTCGATGACTAGCTGTAGGTTCAAAGGCATTTTGCCAAACTGGCCAGGGCATCCTACTCTTCGGCAACTGTCACAAGCTTGAACAAATTTCTTTGCATCTTTGAAGATTATGGGCTAGTAATACCTTGTTTGCAAAACTTTGTGACCAGTTCTTTGATCTGCGAAATGTTGGCCACATGGTCCATCATGACAAGATTTCAAAATGTCAAATATTTCATCTTCACGGACACATCTTCTGATGTGCATATATGCCCCTGTATGGAATAGGTAGCCCCCAATCCAAGAAAATCAGGTACTGTGTTGCACGATCTGTTTTTGTTCATTCGGGGTCAAATGTTTTGGTAATTTGCCTATTGCTAAATAATTTGCAACATTAGCATACCAGGGTGTTTTGACAGTAACAACGAATAAATGTTCATCTGGAAATTGATCTTCGACTGCTGTTGCATCCACTGGCTTCGGTATTCATGAGAGAAAGTCAGCTACGGGATTCTCTTTCCCAGGTCGATATTTTATTGTGATATCAAATTCCTACAATAAAATCAACCATCTTGTTACTCTACCATTTGTAATTGGTTTATTTGTTAAATATTTATGGCAGAGTGATCTGTATATAAAACAAGATATTCAGTGATATAATGCCTAAATTTATTTACAGCATGTATTACAACTAAAACTTTTTTCAGTAACAGTATAGTGTAACTCAACAGGAGATAAATTATTGCTAATATAATAGATTGCATATGATTTTTTGTCTTCTTCCTACCCAAGGAACTGCTCCAATAGCTGTGTTCGAAGCATATGATGAAATTTGAAATGGCAGGTCCCAATTTGGGCCTCTGAGCACTGGGGCTATTGACACAAGCTTTTTTAGATCCTCAAAAACACAGTCACATTTATCTACCCAAACAAAATCAACATTCCCTATTAGTGCGTATAGAGGTGCATCTATTTGAGAAAAATGTTCTATAAATCCCCTATAATAACTAGAAAATCCAAAAAAGTTGCATACCTCTATCTGTGTGGTAGGAGTAGGAAATAACAAAATTATTTGAATTTTGGCCGGTTCTACATGTATTCCTGTTGTTGAGATATAATGACCTAAGATGAGTCCTTCAGTCATCATCATATAACACTTTTCATGGTTCAAGCAGAGTCTAGTGGTGATACATCATTTTAGCACCTTTTCCAATGTGTCTAGTACTGGGTCGAAATCATCTTTGTATGGTGTGAAAGCATCCATCTACACTTCAATCCCTTCATTTATTAAAGCTGAAAAGATGCTAAGAATGGACCTTTGAAATGTGGCAAGGGCATTGCATAGGCCAAAGGGTAAAACTCTATAGGCAAACGTTCCCCAAAGGACAGGTAAAGGTAGTTTTGTCCTAGTCTTTAGGTGCAATCTGAATTTGATTGTACCTACTAAAGCCATCCAAGAAAGAAAATCATTTCTTTCTTGCTAATGTATCTAATACCTGGTCAATGAATGGAAGGGGAAAGTGGTCTTTCTAGGTTGCTTTGTTTAATTCTCTATAATCTACAAAAATCCTACACTTTCCATTCTTCTTTGGCACCACTACTAGTAGAGAGACCCATTTTCTATCAGAGATTGGATGAATAAAGTTTACATCGAAGAGTTTTTGTAATTCAACTTTCACAATGTCTTTTAGATGAGCATTAAGTCTTCATTGGGGTTTGCGAATAGGTCTCGCATCCTTTTCTGTATAAATGTCGTGTGTACATAGCTAGGGATCAATTCCCTTCACGTCTGGATAATCCCATGCAAAAGCTTCCTTGTATTTTCTCAATAGTTGGATCAGATTCATTTCTTGTTCAAGAGTCAGGTTATTATTGATATTTAAAGTTTTTCCCGGCTCAATTTCTATAGTTTTTCTATTTGAAACAGACGTATTAGGTATTGTTTGATCATGATTGTCTTTGAGAGGATCTTCATATAGTTCATTTTCAAATGTTGCCTCTATCATGCGACATTGTACGTGGGATCTGGACTCAACTTGATTAATAAAGTTGTTAATAACATCATCCTCTGTTTGATCTTTGAAATCAAGGGCATCTTCTATAGTTAATGGGGATCTAATGTTTTCGGTAAGGTATGATACAGGATGTTCATCAGTTTTTATTATTATTACACTTGGCTGGGCTGGAGGGTATAGGGCTAGACTCTTGATGTTACTTCCTCTAGTTATGGTCATACTGCCTTGTCGGCAACCAATGTAGCTATCAGCGGTTGCAAGCCAAGGTCTACCTAAAATTAACAAATGTCCATTGAGTCGGTTTTTAGGGTTTATTATTAGAAAGTCTGTAGGATATTCCTAGGAATCAACAGATACCATGATATCATGTAGTATACCTTATAGCCTAACCACTGATCAGTCAGCCAGTTCTAATAAGGTAGAAGTTGGTAGTTTTTGACAAGCATTGGTTGTTAAAATATTAATTGCAGCCCCTAATCAACTAAGGTATTTGAAAAGGTTTGACCATTGATTTTCACTGTCACTATTGGATTTCCTGGGTCTTCATATTTGACGGGTGCTTTTCTTCCTGATAATAGATCAGATAGGGTGCCAACTACTTGGACTATTGGGTTATTTGTTATTCTCCTCCCTGGTTTTTTTATACATAGCTCTTTGATAGTCTTCGCATATATCGAGATACCTTGGATAGCTTCGAGGAGCAGTATTTTTATGCACAAATTCTTCAGTTCTCTCAGAATATTTATTGGCATTATGATATAGGTGTTTTCCTTGATGGAAACTCACTTGGAGGTATGATACAGGTGTTGTCCTTGGTGGCAACTCAATCAGATGAAAGATCATAGTACAGTAGGTCAAGAGAAAGGTATACGCAGGTTAACATTGATGAAAGTGCGTATACACGCAGATGAGCAAATAGAAGATGCGTATACATACACACATAGGTTCACAGAAGGAAAAGCACGTACATGTTGGAAAACTAAGTTTTTGTCCGTGGTATTTGGTCCATGGTATTTGGTCCGAAGGGTTGACCCCAGGTATTGGGTCCAAGGTATTGGTTCTACATGGTTTTGGACCATGGTATTGAGAGAAGCCTAAACCTATATAAGGAGAAGATCATTAGGCCAAGGGGGATGTAAGTGTAAGTGATGAATATCTGATGAAGTGTGAGAGCTAGTATGATGGTTATGGGTTTGTGAATCTTGGCTCGATTTGAATCAAGGAGGATCCTATGCAGTTGATAACGGTTGATGGACCGGGATCTTAAAGACTAGAATGTATTATCATTATATGGTATGATCATGGGTAGATTTGAATACTGACGCATGTTTTATCCTTTATATCTTATTGTCTGGGTATATCTGAAGTTGGAAATTACAGCGAAGGTATAAGTAATTGTCTTTAGAATTATACATAGGTTCTCTCTAGTGAAAGAGTGTATACACGTTGGTTTGACACAGTCAAGTAGCGTATACATTATGAGATTTGATATTTCAAGTTGTTGTTGGGTCTAGTGGTTGTTGTAGAGTTCTGGGCTTTGGTTTGTGTTCTAGTAACTATGTTTTGATGACAGGGATTCAGTGATTTAGTATTGGGTGATTCAGAGATTGATGATGCAGGTATAGTTGATGATTGTATTGTAGTGGTGATTGTTTTGTATTTATGGATCTATTCTGAAAATATATGAAACATGGTCCCTGGAAGAAAAGAGAAGGTTGTAGCCTTCTGTAGGTCAACACATACGTACTAGTACTTCAGCTAGTACAAGAGCTAAGGGGGTTGTAGCTCCCTTCTAGGAGAAGCTGGAGAATGAGAGAAGGTTATAGACTTCTACAGGTAGAAGCCTGCGTACTAGTATAATACTACACCAATTCAGAACCATTGTAAAAAGAAGTTTCTTATTAAAAGAATATAGAGATGAATTGCAGCAGGTGGTTTTCACCCACATTGGGTTTCCACCTTATATCATGGTGTTCATGTGTGCTTCTTATGTGTGATGATCTATTCTGTATTGTTGCACTTGTTTACTGTCTACATGGTTAATAATGTTCTAATGTACTCATTAAAGATCAACTAATTGAATCATAAGTTTACTGGATATACGCTAGTTGCATTAAACACAGTTGCGTATACATGTAGGTTTCCATAACGTAAGTAGTGTATATGAATAAGAGTATGAAAATGAAAAAGTGTTTGATTTGATAATACTGATTCACCCCTCCCCCCTCTTAGTATTATTTCCAACAATTGGTATCAGAGTAGGTCCTTTAGAAAAAGCTTGATCGCTTGAAGGAAGATCCATCAGGATGGGTAATCAAGAAAGAGAGGCATCCATCAGACCACCAATCTTTGATGGGAGCAACTTTGTCTACTAGAAGAAGTTACCAGATTAAAAGAACAGCTAGAGTGAGTAACCAGAGTAAGGGAGCAGATGCAGGATGTAGTAAAAGATCAGAGCATAACAATTCAGAGACTTGAATCGAAGATCCTCTCTCTAGAAGAAGATCTTATAGAATCAAAGAAGCAGAATAAAGAAGCTTTTGAAGAACAAGAACATGAAGTGCTCGGATTAAGGCAACAAGTGGAAGAAGGAAGAAAAGTTGAAGAAAACATAAGGAAACAATATCTGGAAAAGGAAGAACAACATCAGGTTGAGGTAAATATCTTAAAAGGTAAATTAGAAGAAAAGGATAAACTATTATGATTTCAAGATAGTACTAAGATTTTGGATGATATTCTTAGTAGTCAAAGATCCCCTGCTATCAAAACTGGTCTTGGATTTTATGAATCTATTGAAGGTGAATCTAGCTCACAAGGTGAGGCAAGGAACTCTAATGAAAATTCTGAAATGCTCAACAAGGAGAAGAGAGGACAACCTCGTCAATGACCAAGGAAAGAAATTCCTGAAAGAAAATATTTTACTCCTAACTATGGAAGTGATAGATGATTATTTCCTCCGATGAATAATGTTGAATGTTATGTATGTCATAATATTGGACATGTTGCAGCTAGATGCAAAAGTAGAATGGTTCAAGATTGTCACACAAGATCATCACATTCTACGTACTTCAAGGGATATTGTTTTGCTTGCAATATGTTTGGCCACAAAGCAATTGATTGCAATAAAAGGAACATGAAACATGTAAGATGTTATGCATGTAACAAGTTTGGACATAAAGCAAGGGAATTCAAGAGCAAAATTCAAACTCCAAAGCAAGAGGATTATACATCATCACAATTCCAGGTATTGAAGAAGACAAAATTAGAGACAGAAAGGTGTGACATAACTCAGTTAGCTGACATAACAGACACAGGGGAAGCTAAACATGTAGACCTTCAGTATTCTAACTTGCATACACTGATATTATGAATGTAAGTTGTATATACGCAATTTATAGGCTGCATAGTCGCGTATATGGAGATCTAAAGAAAAGAAGCAGAACAAACTCAGGAAATGGTTCTGTCGTGGTATATGATGGTTGGCATAGGCTCAGGGGGAGCATATGCTTCGAATAATGTATTGTTGGCATTATGGTTAGAAGTCCTTGGTGATGATGCTTATTGACACATCTTGCTACTGATTGATGATTAACCAAGAGAACGGATTGCAGGTTAAGATGCTTATAGTGCAGATCATATGGTGTATGATAGCTACTGGTAATTGTCATGGTCATGTTTAGGTCCTTGGTCATTGTGAATTCATATGATGTATTTTTTTACCCTACTATGGATGATGTAATGGTTCTTGTTGTTGAGTCATGTATAAACAATTGATATATCCCCACATGGTTGGGTGGATGAGTAAAAAATGGTGCATTCCCACTTGGATGGGAAATTGATGTATGTATAAAGTCATTATGCTTTTTCAAACCTTGAATGTGCTCAGGGGGAGCATGGACAGATTGGTACATCTTGCCATATACAAAGGGAGAGCTCAATCAGAGATTTCAGCTGGTACTGAGGGGGAGTATGGACAACAGAAGGTATACCAAGTGAAAGAACTTCTTGGTCTACCCTTTGCCCTTGATGTCAAAGGGGGAGAGTGACTTGGTGTGGTGGTTTCCATCAAGTCCAAAAGGGGAGATTGTTGGCATTATGATACAGGTGTTTTCCTTGATGGCAACTCACTCAGAGGTATGATACAGGTGTTGTCCTTGGTGGCAACTCAATCAGATGATAGATCATAGTACAACAGGTCAAGAGAAAGGTATACACAGGTTAACCTTGATGAAAGTGCATATACACGCAGATGAGCAGAACAAAGGATGTGTATACATACACACACAGGTTCACAGAAGGAAAGGCACGTACATGTTGGAAAACTAATTTTTGGTACGTGATATTTGGTCCGTGGTATTTGGTCCATGGTATTTGGTCTAAAGGGTTGACCCCAGGTATTGGGTCCAAGGTATTGGTTCTACATGGTTTTGGACCATGGTATTGAGAGAAGCCTAAACCTATATAAGGAGAAGATCATTAGGCCAAGGGGCTTGTAAGTGTCAGTGATGAATATCTGATGAAATGTGAGATCTAGTATGCTGGTTATGGGTTTGTGATGCTTGGATCGATGTGAATCAAGGAGTCTCCTATGTGGTTGATAAAGGTTGATGGACTAGGATCTTGAAGACTAAAATGTATTATCATTATATGTTATGATCATGAGTAGATCTAAATATTGACACATGTTTTATCCTTTATATCTTATTGTTTGGGTATATCTGAAGTTGGAAATTGTAGCGAAGGTATAAGTAATTATCTTTAGAACTATACGTGGGTTCTCTCTGGTGAAAGAGTGTATACACACTGGTTTGACACAGGCAAGTAGCGTATACATTATGAGATTTGATACTTCAGGTTGTTGTTGGTTCTAGTGGTTGTTGCAGAGCTCTGGGCTTTGGTCTGTGTTCTGGTAACTGCGTTTTGATGACAAGGTTTCAATGATTCAGTATTGGGTGATTCAGAGATTGATGATGCAGGTATAATTGATGATTGTATTGCAGTGGTGATTGTTTTGTATTTATGGATCCATTCTGAAAATGTATGAAACATGGTCCCTGGAAGAAAAGAGAAGGTCGTAGCCTTCTGTAGGTCAGCACCTACATACTAGTACTTTAGCTAGTACAAGAGCTAAGGGGGTTGTAGCTCTCTTCCCGGAGAAGCTGGAGAGAGAGAGAAGGTTGTAGACTTCTGCAGGTAGAAGCCTGCGTACTGGTATAAGACTGGACTAGTACATAACCATTGTAAAAGCAGTTTCTTATTAAAAGAAGATAGAGACGAATTGCAGCAGGTGACTTTCACCCACATTGGGTTTCCACCTTATATCATGGTGTTCATGTGTGCTTCTTATGTGTGATGATCTGTTCTGTTTTACTGCACCTATTACTGTCTACATGGTTAATAATGTTCTGATGTACTCAATAAAGATCAAATAACTGAATCTTAAGTTTACTGGATATACACTAGCTTCATTAAACACAGTTGTGTATACACACAGGTTGCCATAACTAAAGTAGCGTATATGAATTAGAGTATGAAAATGAAAAAGTGTTTGATTTGATAATACTGATTCACCCCCCTCCCTCTTAGTATTATTTCCAACAATATCAAAGTCAGGATGTTCTATAGGACGCGGTATGATTAATTGTTCTAGGAATGGGGGAGAAGATGTGGTTGCTTGGTTATGAATCTGTTTTCTGACCACCTCTTCTTCTTGTAATGGTTGTTCTGCGAGTAACTGATTTTCAACTTGAACATGTTTATCTCCCTTGGTTTCTATAATGTGCCCAGACCTTAATTGAAGGTCATTGCACTCCCTTAGACCGGTTTCTAGTCCTGGTGTTTCAATTATTCGAACAGATTGCATCAGTCTGTTATTTGGGTTCAGGTTGGGTTGGGCTGGTTGTTGCGGTCTTAAGTTGCTCTAGGGGTTCGTTGTAGTGATGGTATTGTAGGTTGAGGGAGTGGAATGATTCCTACTAGCTGATTCATCGGTCTTTGCCAATTTGTTTGCCAGGCTTGACTTTGTGAAGTGGGAGGAGACCATTGTGTTGGATATGCATTGCTTATGGTGGAGCGTAGGGAAAATTTGGCCAATTAGATTGGCTTGCTTGATTTGGCCATGGTGATGATGAAGGAAATGGTTGTTGTGACCAATTTGAGAAGGGTGGTTGATTTTGCCACATTGTATTATATTGCTGAGCATGATATTGTGAAGGCTAGAAAGAAGAAGCTGGATCGGGAAACATACCTGATTGTTGTAGCTACCATTGATGGCACTGGTTAAGTAGGTACATAGGTTCTGGTTCTTCTTTCGCTTCTTTTTATATTTCTTTCAAACCAAGAAGTGAGGGGCAGCTCTCCGTAGAGTGATCTTTTGTACAAATAGCGCAAACTTGAACTGCATCTAATGGGAACACTTTGTGGATGTGTTTCTTTTTGCATCTAGGACAGAATATTTCTAGATTCTACTCTACCTCTACTTGTTTCTATTTCACTTACATAATATCTAGCTGCATTGTCAGAGTCCCCAATATATCAGTTTTGAAATTTTCTAGTAAATTTCCAATTTCTGTGCGAGTTACTGCTCCTCCAGAGATCTTGTTGTCCCTTGTAAACTTGCCATGTTCTATTGGTTTTAGCCTTGTGCTGCCTCGTGAGCTCCTGATACATAAATCAATAATGTTAGCAAAATCTTCTTGATAGATGTAACCTTTTCCCATAATATTCAGTGTTTCAATCCATTGTTCCTTCATACCTTTAATTAATGTTGTTTTTAATACATTTTCGGGTAAAGGTAATGATGCATAAGGAGATCTTTGAAGATTATACTGAAAACGTTCAACATATTCTTTAATGTTTCACTAGGTCTAGCTACCATTTGAAAGATTTCATCTTTTAACTCTCTGGACCTACAATAATCCTGATATTTCTTTAGGAAAGCACCTTTCATCTTATCCCAATCATTTATAACACCTCCACCCAACCCCTTAAACCATCGTAAAGCAACACCTTTTAATGTAGAAGGAAATAGTTTCAACTTTTGGGGATTGGTGGTATAGTCATATCCTTTGCGCAACACATCGAATTCAAACAAAAATGCCTCTGGGCCCTCTGATGTTAGGCCATGAAATGTAGGGATATGGTGGAGAGGAATTGCCTTCATAGGTGCATTTACTGTAGTATCTACAATGGGATATTGCAGTGTAGAGGTTTGGGGGTTTGTTGGTTCTGGGCCATTTGGTCAAATATATGCTAATAACCTTTCGAGATTTCTAGGAGGGTATTCCTAGGTTGGTTAGATAAAGCAGGGATGGGCTTAATAGGAATGGCCTTAACAACACTTCCTTTGTTTGGGATTATGAGAGTTCCTACTGTCTGGGGGGATTTTAACTCTTGAGGTTCTTTGTCCTGAATGATTTTTGCAGCACTTCTCTTATCTAGGCTGCTTAATGGTTGAATTATTCCAAGAGGAGATCTTGGTTCTTCAGTTTCCCCTGTTTCTCCTCTCCCTTCATAGAGATTACTAAGTTTCCCTTCTTGCAATGATTTTGGGCTAGAATTCTCAATTTCTTGAAAATCTTGCTCCTCAGTTTGGTTGTGCACCTCAACAAAGGCTACAGATGGTGATCCTGTGGCCTGAAGGGAACTAGTAGGTTGTCTAGAAGCAACTTTTCTAGGTCCTACCGAAGGTTGAGATTCTACTTTTTTAAGGATTTCGGTCTATAAAGGTCGATCGGCCAAGGGTCACTAGCTCCTTAGCTTTATCAAGATTGGGTAATGGTTTAGGATTTTTTTCAGGCTTTTTTTGCTTAGTCATGCAGACAAATAAAATGCTGATTTCTACCCAAAATAACAACAAATCTGCAGGAAAGCGAGCAGGGGAGCAGGGCTGTTACATGCTCCATACATAGGTTCTTACCTTCGATTTTTAAAACCCAATTCTCTCCTAGCAGGTACTTACACTACCCTCAAAAGAAACAAATGGCTACACTCTTCCCCGGCAACGGCGCCAAAATGTCGAGCAGTAAAAAGGGTCTTTTTCACCTCTATTTACCCTACATTAATTATCAATCTAGGTACAATTTGTTATCTCAAAGAGTGTACACAATCTGAGGCGGTCAGCTGTCAAGAGTAATGCTAGTAGTATAATGCTAAAAGTAAATAAATACTAGAAACAAACTCTAAATGTAATGGCAAGAAATTGAAATGATTTGTAAATAAATCATTCATTTAAGAAACTACAACACTTCATCAGTCAAGGGTGCAGTAATGATAACTCAGCCCTTTGTAAACTGATGCAATTGAAAAAACAATCAAAGAGAAGATCTCCAATCTGGAAACTAGACAACAATAGTCAATTTTCACTACAATTGCGGATCCTTTTGTTCACACCAAGGCAATTACTCGAAATGGTAATTTAGTTAACAGGAAAGGGAATAACAACTAATCTATTTGAAAAGATTGATCAACAAAGCTTTAACTTACATAAATGAAGTAAGCAGCAATACGAATCTAAAGGAATTAAACAACAACCTTTAACTCAGAATGATTTGAACAACAACCCGAAAATGGAACAACAAACTAACATAAATCTTACAAAATATTGAAAAACAAATTGAATCAAATGTAAACGCACAACAAACTAAATCAAATGTTAGCACATGACAAATCTATAATGATGGAAGCAATATTCTGGGTTTCGGTATAAAAAATATTAATCACGGTTATGAAGAACCAACAATTGCGGTTACAATGGAACGACAATCTAAATGAACAACAATCATACTTAGAGATAAACCATAGCTACATAGACAATAATACTGATTAGTAAATGCACAATATCGTTACTCTGTAAATGAATAGTAATGTTAATATATAAAGGAACAACAATGTTACATAGTAATGCCAATATGTAAGGGAATAGCAATGTGATACGATTTTAGGATGAATAGAATAACATTCCAGTTGCAAAAGATAACCTTACTATTCAAATATGAATGAAATATAACAAAGCCAGTACATGAAATGATAAGGAACAACAAACTACTGAATGAAGCAAGTAAAAGAAATCAAACCACACACGACTTGGAATTGGAAAATAATTGTACAGAGAGCAAGTGATCCACTATGGTCGGGCCCTTAGCCTCTAGGGATGCACTGTTGCGGTTACTCTAGAATCAAAGATGGAACAGCAACAAAGTTTATATATTAATCATGAAAGTGGAGTTATAGTAATCACTCTTTAGAGAGAGTCGTTGATCAAAGTTTAGTTTACAACATTAATCCCCCTGGGCTAGCAACATTGTCCCTTTTTATAGTGGTCAGGCACAAATGTCAATGATACAATATGTTCTTAAGGTAGCAATCCCTCAGGATCAAAGGATCCTAAGGGATTCACCATATTGTTATCCTTCAATTATCTCCTCGTCTTCTTGTGCTGATTTGGTATTTCTTCTTCCTTTTCCTGGCTTATGCACTCCGATTTGGATTGCCTCGTTTGGATGTGGTTCCCTGTTAAAGGGACAGTAGTTGGTTTTGCCTTGTCTTTTCCTTTAAAATGGCGATCTTCTGTTTTCTTCATTTTCTGCATAGAAAAGGGTAATCATTAGTCATTTTATGTCACTTGCAAATCTCTTGAACTTTATCTTAATCCTTCATCATATGCCAATTTCATAATGTAAATAAGTTATGAATTAAAGGAAAAGATAACGAAATGAGTAGAAATTACATACCTTTTCTAATGTTCAATACCAGTACACTCTATCTACATCTTTCCTTTCTCAGTGCCAAAGGTAGAGAGAATCCTATAATGTGAGGATGTTGTCTATTTCCAAAATTGAGAATAGGTAGTAGCTTTTAGAATCTCATTTTCTTCCTAATTTCCTTATACTTAGAAAATATACTTGGTTCATCTTGGTCATGAACAAACTTTTCTGACTTAAATGTGTCCAGTGGCTCTTGGGAAGCTGAAGATGATGGAGATCCTATGAAAATATCTTCATTCTTGGTAGAAGTGTAGGGGCCAGTCAAAACTATAGTTGAATATACATTTTCCTCTTGAAGGGATTCTTATGCTTGATTGGTCTTCTATCTCTTCTTAAATATAAAACTCTTTCACCTAGATTTCTATGGCTAAAGGGAAAACAACCTCCCTTGGTATTGTTTCCTACTTATTGTGTGGTGTTGGAGTTTGTGATGTCATTGTAGAGAGTACATGTTATTCTACTCCCTACAAAGTATTTTCCTGTCATTGATCTTGATTCATATATTTTTATATTTCTGGACTGGGAGTATGAGTATAGGAAGTAGTCTTCTTCTCTTCTCTTAGTTTTGAAATTATCCCCAAAGAGTCATATGACAAGGGGAAGTCGAGTTTAAAATTCATATGCTCGAGGAGAAGATCTTCATCTTTGGTTGTTGTCCTAGTATTGAAAATAAAAGTTGTATAATTTTCACTTGTAGATCAACTTATATATACAATGTCCTAAAGCATAATATTAGATCTACTTCTACCATAAACTTTGTGGAAGCTTAAACAGATATGAGCATCATCATCCAAGAATAGATATAACTGAGAATGAGAAGTAATCAACCATAAGGAAGAAGATATAACACTGGGGAAAATTATGTATTATCATACAAGTGGATATCTTGTTCAAGTTACAAAAAGAATCATCTTAAAAGCTATCCTGCTCTCTCTGCAATCAAACAATACAGTTCACAGACTAAATAAACATAGAATATATCTTCCTCAATGTTATATACCTAGGGGGGTAATATGGGGTACCGAGGGAGGTACCCAAGGTAATAATGTAATAATGGGATGGGCCATAGTAAGAAATAAGGTGGTTAACCCATGTCATGTAAGGGACCACAAGTAGTTAATAATAATGTAAGGGGCCCATGGTATTAGTTGATGGTATGAGGAAACCATGGTAATGATGCATGTTATTGTATGTATGAGGCCTATATAGAGGCTAGAGACTCCACATGGAGACATATGAAGAGAATTATTCTTTTATGAACAGGCATATGGCTTGTGGAGTGTTATCCTTCCTTAAGGAGTGAATGTATGGTGTTGCCCTACCTTAAGGGTTTGATAATAAAGAATCATTTCATATTATTTCTGGGTTTATTTGCATTGTCTCATATTTTGATATCAGATCTATAATATTTCTTGGGTTAGATCTACAACAAGTGGTATCAGAGCTACAATAAGTGGTATCAGGGGGTAATATGGGGTACCGAGGGAGGTACCCAAGGCCTATATAGAGGCTAGAGACTCCACGTGGAGAGATATGAAGAGAAGTATTCTTGTATGAATAGGCATATGGCTTGTGGAATGTTCTCCTTCCTTAAGGAGTGAATGTATGGTGTTACCCTACCTTAAGGGTTTGATCAATAAAGATTCATTTCATATTATTTCTGGGTTTCTTTGCATTACCTTATATTTTCATATCAGATCTATAATATTCTTGGGTTAGATCTACAACACTCAAGCCCTCCAAGCCTCTTATTTCCTTGCACAGTTTTGATTCGGGTCCAATGATGTCACATGTGTGAATTGGCCTCATCAAAATCACTGTAACCTCTAGTCTAACTGCGCAATCCTTAAGGAATAATATTTCTTCTGCATGCAAGGAATATTCACAATGGAATATTCTTGCAACTGATAGTACATTGTCCCTCCATCTGATCTCAACTGGGTCTGTGACTAAAATGACATGCATGAGTTATCCATGAGTGAGTACTCAGTTATCTGAAATACAATAGTTACACGCACACAAGAATTAACTAACCGAACTCTCATTAATTTAAAAAACTGTTAAATTAATCTAATTTGACTTGACTTAGTTAACTGAGCCAACTAATTACAACTTAATATTACAACTCATCCTTATCTCTTTAACTGATGGATAAGTCCCTCAATCAGAGGATAAACTGTTGCATGTCCTCGCATAGAATTCATGTTCAAAATTCCTTAACTAATTAACACAAGATGAATTAATTAATCAATTTACAAACAACTGTTAATATCAAATTCGAATTTTACTTCCTATGTTTAGTCCAGGGACTGACTAAAATAAGAAGGGATCCTGAAATGCCATTTTTAGAAAAGTTATTTTTAGCACTTTCACTTTTCACCCATTGTTGCTAAGATCCACAATGGCTGAGCTGTTATTTATAGTAGGGCTATTTATAGTAGTGTTATTTTTAACATTTTCTATTTTTAGCATTTCTTGTTGCACTTTTCAACACTCCCTCTCAACAAGAAAGGGATTATCAGTAACTCTGATCATATATCTATGGCACTCGAATTTGCATTTGACAATGCCTTAGTCAAAATATATGCATCCTATTCCTCGGTCAAAACATACAACAACATCACGATCCTCTTGACCACATAGTCCTGTAGATGATGGTAACATATATCTATATGCTTGGACCAGTCATGAAACACTAGATTCTCAGAGAGTTTTATGCAACTCTGATTATCACAGTATATCATTGTAGGATCTATCATCTGACCAAAAAATCCCACTAGAATCTTCCGCATCCAAATGGCCTCGCATGTTGCCTGACTAGCAACCATGTATTCACCCTCTGTTGAGCTAAGTGCAACTGATCTCTGTTTCCTATTGTACTAGGAAACTGTAACTGAACGAAGGTTGAATATTCTTCCAGAAGTGCTCTTCCGGTTTGATGGACTACCTGTCCAATCCACATCCATTAAGCCTTGCAACTTCACTCCCTCTATCCATCTGTACCACAATATATACTATGTAGTTCCTTTGAGATATCTCAGCACATGCTTTGTTGCCTTCCAAAATAGCTTAGCAAGCTTAACCATAGCTTGACTCAGCTAGTTCGCCACAAAGCATAAGTTGAGTCGTGTGTTTACCAGATACATAAGTGAACCCACCAGCTGCCGATAAGTAGTAGCAGCTACTACCTCACTTGAAGTAGCATTCTCCTTCCTTCAGTTTCCAGCTAGAGGAGTCGGCATGGGTTTGCACTTCTCCATGTGAAAGTGCCTGAGTATCTCATTGGCATACTTGCCTTGAGACAAAAATACCTCCCCATATTTCTGCCACACTTCCATGCCTAGAAAGTAGTGCATGAGGCCCATGTCCTTCATCTCAAACTCTCTTGGAAGGTCCTCCTTCCAAGATTTTATTAGTTGATCATCACTTGTCAAAATCAGATCATCAACATAAAGTACAATAATCAATGGCTTACCTTCTAACTGATGTGGTAAAGGTTTGCATCTGCTTTACTCTTGGTGAAGCCCAATCCGGTGAAATATCTGTCGATCCTTGTATACTAAGCATGGGGTGCTTGCCTCAGCCCATACAGTGCTCGCTTGAGTCGGCAGACATGTGACTCATGATCGAAGGTCTCAAATCCTTCAGGTTGCTCAATGTATACCTCTTCCTCAATCTTCCCATTGAGGAACATTGTCTTCACATCCATCTGATGGATCTTCCAACCCATCTGAGTTGATAGAGCTAGCATTGATCTGATAGATGAGTACCTTGCTATGGGAGCAAAGGTCTCATTGTACTCAATCCCCTCAACGTGTGATAAACCTTGGGCAACAAACCTTACCTTGTGTTTCTCAACACTTCCATCAGCTACCTACTTTACCTTGTAAAACCATCGAGAACTGACCACTGACTTGTCCCTAGGTCCAGGGACAACATCCCACACACTATTCCATATGATAGAATCATACTCTTCTACCATTTCATCAACCCAAACTAGTTGCTGCACTGCCTCCTAAAAAGAAGAAGGTTCGGTTGCTACACACACCCCAACCAGGGCCATGTAGCCAGTGTATCTCCTGGGAGATCTCCTCTGTCTGCACTGAGGATGGCTGCCCCACATTCTCTCTGGCATCTAGCATCAATCTTTCAACTTCTCACAAGCGTTTCTACCCATCTCTGGAAGACTCTCCAGGAGTGGTGGTCTCTACTACTAGATCCTTTGCATGTGGTTGATCCACATCATCAAGGGGCTCCTCCTCCTTTGGAACTAAAATTTCCTCGTATCCATGCAACTTGAGCTCCCTCTTTAGTGACACTCACATGGCTCTCTTCTCATCGAATTTCAAATCCCTATGCTCTATGATCCTCTGACTGGTAGGCAGAAACACAGGGTAGTTGTGGCGTGTATTTGTGTACCCCACAGGTATCCCCAACTCAGTTGTTGGTTCTAGCTTCTTTCGAGTATCTTTGGTCACATGACGGATGTGGAAGTGACTCATATCTGGTCTCTTCCCTAAAAAAGCCTCCATAAGTGTCTTCATCCCCAGTATATGATAAGGAGTTTTGTTTTGAAGGTATGCTGCTATATTGCATGCCTCAACCCACAGATGAAGTGACAGGCTTTGGTCATGCAACATCGCTCGAGTTTCTCCCACAATAGATCTATTCTTCCTTATGGCCACCCCATTCTATTGTGGGTTATGGGGTGTCGTCATTTCCCTTTTAATTCCTTCTACAATGTAGAAGTATTTAAACTGTTGGGAAACATACTCTCCACCATTGTTACCCCAGGGGGATTCTCCTTACTCTAGCCACACACTTTTTTCATTCTGCCAGTTGAGTAGCATCAGTTGCATTTTCGACTTCTTGATCATTGAAGTCCTTTAGACCATTATCTTCTAATACTTCATCCATGTGATCCTTCAGGGATATATAATTTGAACTACCATCAAGGGCATATTCGAGTCTTAAACCACTAAATGCCATAGGTGAAATAAATATGTGATAAGAACTCAATTTCAATATTCAGAAACCAAATTTCGTACTTCTCCTACTTGTATACTATTCTTCCTTGATCACCTTTACTCTGATACCATGTAGAATTTTCACCTATAGATCAACTGATATATGCAATGTCCTAAAGCATAATACTAGATTTACTTCTACCATAAACTTTGTGAAAGCTTAAACATATATGAGCATCATCAACCAAGAACAGATATAACTAAGAATGAAAAGTAATCAGCCATAAAACATAAGATATAACATTGGGGAAATCAACTGCCTAAAACCCCAACTCTGTATTATCATACAAGTGGAAACCTTGTTCACGTTACAAAAAGAATCAGCTCAAAAGCTATCCTACTCTCTCCGCAATCAAATAATACAGCTCACAGACTGAATAGACATAGAATATATCCTCCTCAAGCCCTCCAAGCATCCTATTTCCTTGCGCAGTTTTGATTGGGGTCCAATGATGTCACATGTGTGAATTGGCCTCATCACACCCACTGTAACCTCTGGTCTAACTGTGCAATCCTTAAGGAATAATATTCCTTCTACATGCAAGGAATATTCACAATGGAATATTCCTGCAATTGATAGTATGCTTTCCCTCCATCTGATCTCAACTGGGTCTCTAACTGAACTGACATGCACGAGTTATCTATAAGTGAATACTCAGTTATTTGAAATACAATAGTTACATGCATGCAAGCATTAACTAACTGAACTCTCATTAATTTAACAAACTGTTAAATTAATCTATCTAGACTTGACTCAGTTAACTGAGCCAACTAATTACAACTCGTCCTTGTCTCTTTAACTGATGGATAAATCCTTCAATCAAAGGAGAAACTGTTGCATGTCCTCACATAGACTTCATGTTCATAATTCCTTAACTAATTAACTCATGATGAATTAATTAATCAATTTACAAACAACAGTTAATATCAAATTGGAATTTTACTTCCTACGTTTAGTCCAAGGACTAACTAAAATAAGAAGGGATCCCGAAATGCTATTTTTAGAAGAAAAAAAAATTATCACTTTTATTTTTCACCCATTGTTGTTAAGATCCACAATGGCTGAACTGCTATTTATAGCAGTGTTATTTTTAGCATTTTCTGTTTTTAGCATTTCTTGTTGCGCTTTTCAACAAAAGTCCCAACCTGTGCTTTGATCTTGAATTGAGATTTCTTCTTAGTTGCCACAAAGTGCAACTCATCCATGTTATTCATTTGTCTAATATATTATAGTGAAAAAAATCTCATAGGAACAAATTTGGGCAACCTGTATGGAGGAAATTCACACCCATACACTATGATCTAAGTGTAATTTTGATACAGGTACCAGTCACCTGTCTTGGTTTTCTCACTAAGGTGTAGAAATATTTTTATCTCAAGTCCTATCCTTGGTTCAACATCACTATTGAATACGTAAGAAACTGTATATAAAAACTGGTCTACATAATCATTGAAACATAATTCATTGGTATGCTTCCTTGCTAACAAAGTCCGATGAATCATACACTGGGCATTCCTTTGTTCTTCTAATTTCTGTAATTGAAATTAAAATCTGTCTTCCTAATAGAATAAAAACAAATACACTAAAACTGAGGCATACTTAAATACTCATTCTATAGAAAATTTTAGGAATTGTTCATGGATGGCATCTGCTAGGAATTCACTCTAATTGAAGATGGCTGAGGGCTTTTCACCTGTTAAGAAAAATGATAAAAACCATATGATGGCTTCATCAACCCACTGATCAGATTGATCTCCTAATAAATGTAGAAATTATCACTGTAGATCAACAAATTATGCAATATACTAAAGCAAAATACAATATCTACTTCTACAACAAACTTTGCGGAAGCTTAATCGAATATGAGCAAGATCAATTAGAACACATATAATAGAGAATAAGATTCAATCACACATGAAACACAAAATAATACTTTGGGGAAAGCCTCAGCTAAAAACTTTGATCTCTGTATTATCATACAAGTGGAAATATGTCTGGATTACACAAAGCTTTAGCTCACAAGCTAGCCAGCTGTCAGTACAATTCCTCTGCTGCTCATAGACAGTCAAAGGCTTCTCACAAACCTTCTCCTCTGCCCTCCAAGCCTCCTATTTCATTGCGTAGTTTCTCCTGGGGTCCAATGCTGCCACCTCTGTGAATTGGCCTCATCACACTGCTCACTAACCTTTGAAATAACTGTACAAACCTGAAGGAGATAATTCCTTCTGCATGGATGAGTTTCCTTTATAGGAAAATTCCTCCAACTTATAGTACATTGTTCCTTCCTTTAATCTCAACTGGGTCTTTCTTTGAACTGACACGCATGAGTTATTTATGAGATAATATTAAGTTATATGAAGTGCAGCAGTTACATGCATGCATGCAATAACAAATTAAACTCACAATTAATTCAACAAATTGTTTGAATTAATCTAACTGGATTTGACTCAGTTAACTAAGCCAAATAATTACAACTCATCCTTATCTCTTTAACTGATGGATAAATTCCTCATTTAATGGAGAAACTATTGCATGTCCCCACATAGAATTCATGTTTGATTTTCTACAACTAATTAACTCAAGATGAATTAATAAATTATTTTACAAACAACTACTAAGATCAAAATCAAATTTTACTAATCTATTTTAGTTCAGGGACTAACTAAAACACTAAGTTATGTCGAAATAATATTTGTAACAATTATATTTTTAGCACTTCTATTTTTCATTCCTTCTTTCTATGTCCAACACTGGTACCCGAACAGTTATTTATAGTAGTGCTATTTTTAGCATTTCTTGTTTCCATTTTCAACAGTAAATAAGAAACTATTGAGATAATTTTATTTTTCATTTTAGGGGACATGGAAGATGGGTAAGGAGAATTTTTCTTAGGCAATTGGACATCCTCAGGTAGAAATGTCTCAAAGATTTTAGCTTTGTGAGGGAAAGTGAGGTTTTTGTAGAGTTCCATGAGGGAATCTACTAAAAATGGTTTCAGAGAGGCTGAATCCTAAATCTAAAGCATTTAGCTTATGGAATCAAGGGTAATTGTGAAAAGAATATCATTTTTTTGGGCTACAATTTCCCTTTGACTAGGAATGTATCAATAGTGGTACCATGAAACAAATTCAGGAAAATGATGGGTCTGAGGAAAGATAAATTGGGGTATGAAGGAGTCCCATAAACCCAATTCGTCACTAAGATCAATGAATTTTTATTTTAAACAGTTGTGGAGTTTGTAGAGATCGAACTCACATTTGGTTTCAATGATTTTTTTATTTTTGATCTACCAGGGGCTAGTGGTCTAAGTCAATTAAAGGGGGAAGAAGGGGGTTTTTTACTATGGATTTAGATTTACCCTTAGAATTCATGCTTGAAACAAAAGAACTGGAATACTAAAATTACTTGGGAATTGGTTGGATGAAGACAACTGGCTTAGGGACTGGTTACAGTGGCAGTCTGCTTGCTGAGTGGTCACTATAACAGGTTTTGTCATTCAATGCCTTGGAACAGTAAAGGGAAGGGCCAACTAAATGGTTTCAAGATTTATTTATAAATGAAATCAATTACTGTTGAGATTAAAACATTTAATGGATTAGGTTAATTACTTTCAAAATGATTACCTCTCGAACGGTTAGTTAACAGTTATTGACAGGTGTAAAGGATGTGTCATTTGGCGAGAGTGAGTTGGAGTGGAGTGGGAAGGGATGTGACAGTAGAGGAAGTAGAGTTGGATGGGATGTGCCACTTAGCAGTAGTGGAGTGGGGTGGAAGGTGCAGAGTCAATGGTTATAATTAGGCAAGAAGAAGGAAAAGGTGGATTGCAAAGGGGGGGTGAGTGGTAAGCAGTTTTAGGTAGGGGATGGTTATGAAGCCACCATGTTGCAAAAATTGGTAAAGGGAGAATCTGCTTTTTGGACCGCTTCCCCCCTTGATTAACTGTCGGAGGGGGGGGGGGGGGGGGGGGGGGTGTGCTTTGAAGTGATCTCCCTCTGTTGATATGGGTGGTTTAGATCACTGCCCTTGTTTTCAACCTGCACATTATTACAAAATGACAAATGTTTTGTATCAAAACTTTATTAGCCTTTAACATAATTGCTCTTAAACTGTTGTGATTAAGTAGTTAAACACACTTTACTAAAATAATCTAATCAGACTTCAATGGTGTCATTAAATAATCAAACACATTTATTTAAATCTAATGCAACATTTAGACTAGCTGCACGTATTTATTTTTTTCCAAGGGGTATTTCATCATATATTCTTTTATTTTTCAATAAATCTATTTTTTTAATTGAAGTGCCATTTGAGCTAGCTCACTTATAAGGTCTATTTTCATTTTTTCATATTTTTATTTTTTTTTCACACTCACACACACATATATATATATATATATATAGATCCTTTTTTGCATCCCCTGTCATTTTTGCTTTTGTTTTTTTTTCTTTTCTCGGAAATAATTTGCAGATTGAAACATTATTTACAATATCTCATAACATAAAAATTAAAAGATAATCATTAACTGATCCTATAAATTATAGGAACCTAATAGTGGCTCCAAAGGGAATGGCATCCTCCCTGTGAGGTGTCAAGAACGTTTTAGATTAGTAGTCTTTGTCCATTGGGTATCATGTTATTATTTTGAAAATGAGTTGATTATCTATTGTTATTATAAATACTGGCATTAACTCACGAGAAGCTTAGGGCCTTCTCTTCGGTCTTCAATTCCTAATGTTAGCCACCCTCTCTTGCATTAAAATAGTAAAATGATATTTACAATGACTTGAATGAGAAACTTATATATTCTGGAAGAAAATAGTGCTTCAGTAGTATGTCATTGACATGTCCTCCTGATAGTCCTTCTCTAGTCAAGTCTTTCAAAAAGAATGCATTGTTGCCTCAGAAAGCTTCAATTTTATAGGGTATTGTTGCCTCAGAAAGCTTCAATTTTATAAGGTCTTCTCCACAAACTATCAAATTTCCCATGCTTACATTTTTCTTCATTTCTTGAAGTCCTACCTCAACATAAGGTCATCTAGTTGGAAGTCACCTTCTTTGGTTATTTTGTCATGGATATTTTTTATTTTGTCTTGAATTATCTGAGTTTTGTTGTAGACTTCCTCTCTAGCGTGTTGCAACTATATTGTTTGATTTATCCTTCTATCTACATAATTTGGCTTGACTTGTGATTCTTGCAATAATTTTAGCATAGGGATTGCTAAGGAAGTAGGAAAAATTGCATCCACTCCATATACTAATTGGAAAGGAGACATTCCAATAGACTTCTTTGTGCTAATTCTGTCAGCCCATACAAAATTAACCAACTTCTTGTGCTAGGATTTTTTATTTTCTTTCAACATTTTCTTAATAATGTTGACTAAAATCTTATTAGAAGACTCATATAACACATTCCCTTATGGGTAATAAAAATTAGAGTGTCCTAACTTGATGTGATACTTGTGGAAAAAATCAATCATTCTCTTTAACTTGGAAGCAACAGCTTTGTCAGTGATGATTTTATGTGAACATCCAAATATGGAAAGAATATTACCTTCTAAAAACTGAATTATTACAGTGTTCATATCTTTTTTGGTTGGAATAGCCTCATTCCACTTAGTGAAGTGATTAGTGGCTATCGAAATCCATTTATGCTGAGTTGAGGTGCTTGGGTGCAAACAAGGTAGGCTAGTAAAAACCAGCTCTCAATACTTTGTTAGTTGTGGTTTTCCAATACAATGTCCTCCACAATCTCCTTGATGAAATTATTCTATAGCCTTGTATACTTGATCCTTCAATAAAAAATTTAGCAAAATACCCCCAACATCTTTCCAATACATATTCTGATGAAAATGCATAATTTTATAGCTTTTAACTTGAGAAATCTAGATTCTATTTTTGTTAAACCAGTAGGAGCTTGTAAATTTTGTAACACAAAGATAATATGTGCATACCAAGGAGAGGTAGCGAAGGCTTCGGATACCTGTGGAGTCGTCAACTCTTCCTGCTCATCAAGGGAAGCTATGAAAATTATATCTAGTGCATGGAAATTGAACTCATCCATTATCTTAGCTAATCCCTGAATTTGATGAGCTTTTTAGGTCTTATCTCAATGTCATATTATATAATAACTACAATCCATTTGTGTCTTTCCTCATCTGGATCAGTTTGTGTAAGGATATCTTTTACTACAAAACTTGGGACAAATGTAATGATATGATAATGTAGAATTTAAACTCTAAAATCTTTCAGTGCCTTCACTAAATCAAAGGCTTGTTTCTCCATGATATTATACTTTAATGAGGCATCCCTTAAAGCTTTGTTGAAGAAATATATAGGTTTTTCTTGTCCTTCACTGTTTTTATGCAACAAAACTGTTGCAATAGTATGTTCAAATGCAAAAGAAAAATCATGAAATCCTTTGTAAAACAGGAGCAGTTGTCAAAGCTAACTTTACTTGAATAGAATGTTTTTTTATTCACTATTCCATTTTATTTAAATGTATTTATTTAGCATGTTTGAAATGGCTCTCAAGATCTCTGCCAAGTTTGGAATGAATACTCTTAGTAAATTGATCCTACTAATAAAAGAATAAACTTCTTTTTTGTTCCTCGGAGGATCAATATTCTTTATGGATTCAACTCTATTGGGGTTTATTCTGATGCCATGTTTTGAAATAATGTGACCCAATAGTTTTCCTTCCTCTAAAGCAAAAATATTTTTCTTTAGGTTCAAAGAGATACCATATTTTTGTATTTTTCAAAAACCTTTCTCAAAGTGTAATAGGTTTTGTTTATCTGTTTTGGAAAACACAATAATATCATCCAAGTAAATCACAATGAACCTATCTTTATCATCAGCAAATGCAATTTCCATTTCTCTTTGAAAAGTAGCTCCTGCATTCATAAGGCCAAAGGGCGCCTTAATATACATAAAGGCCCCCCAAGGTGTAGTGAAAGGTGTTTTATGTTGATCATAAGGATGAACCAGAATATGGTTGTATACTAATAAACGTTATAGCAAAGAAATTTTGTTGGAACCAACTACTTTTTGTAAAATATGATCCATTTTGGGAAAAAGGTAGTTGTCCTTGAGAGAGACTTTTTTTAGATTCATAAAATTACACAGAGACTTATTTATCTTATTTTCTTTCTTTATGGTACAGCACTAGATTAGAGACCCATTTTGAAAATATTAGGGGAAAAATGATTCTCGTATAAAAAAGAATTGACTTATTTTTCTATCAAAGGTAATAGGACTGGATTTACTCTCCTCAATTTCTATTTGAAGGGTTTATGATCTTCTTTGATGGTAATGGTATATTTTATGATATTAGTAGCATATCATTTTCAATCTTCGTACCTCCAAGAAAGCACATCATAAAATTCTTTAAATAGCTCAATGCATTTATGATTTTCTTTAGGAGAAAAGGACTTGGGAAACTTTACAATTTTTGGACTTTCTTCAGTACCTATATCATAGTCCTCTACCTCAGCTCCTACAAGTTTTATTTTTGGCTTTTTTTCTACATCGTTAAAATCAAAAATATATTCTAGTGGAACCAACCCTCTTGGCAGCACATTGTATTTTAATTGTAGAACCTTAAGTTCTTATGGATTATCATTAGTTTCATTTAACACTATTTCCTTTATATTCTCATCTACATCATTATCTGTATCAATATGTACACACTAAAATTCATATTTCAACTGTAAAAACAATTCTACCTGCTTATCACTACCAAAAACCTGCCAATATCTTACATTATCTGGAATAGCTAGCCTGTGTTTCACTTCCACCTCATATTTTCTATTAGGATGGAATGGAATTTTACAAGTACTGGATGAAGTAGTCAAAGCAACAACTAAGGTAGTTTTCCCTCTAGGGATAACAAAAAATCTAAAATTGCATTTATGTAGGCTCTTAGTCTAGGGTTTTTCGTCGAGTACTCACCTTTAATTTGGTTAATTATGAGTTCAAAATCCCCATGGACAGAAATTATTTTAGCTCCCAACCTCTTCAAAATTTGCAGTCCCAAAATCATTGCTTCATATGTAGTTATATTATTTGTATATTGGAAATTTAGCTTGTAAGCATGTACCTTTGCTATATTTTTTGTGTGTGTTTGAGATGAAAACACCTACCCCTACTCCTTCCTTGCTCACAGCCCCATCAAAATCCATATTCCAAAGGGTTTCTCCCTCTTCATATGGTTTCTCAATATCTAATTTTATATCCTTCGTCTTACTCAATTCAGCTTCCAAGTGTGACACTTCCTCCTCTACACATTCATTATTATACAAAATAAAGGAGTCCATATCTGAATGCACAAAGTATAGGGGTAATTATTTGGCTTGTCTTGACTAATAACCATATATTTCATTAATGTTTCCCTATATAAAATTTTGACCAAAAATAGGAATGGTAGCATAGGTCATGTCCATCTACAAAGTACCTTGTAACTTTGCTCCCCATGATCTTGTAGCAGTATTCCATACTTGGGAGGTATGCCTACCACTACAATATCCATTACCAAACTATTTGTTGGTATTTGGACCAGTGTAACACATAAATCTTTGATGAGACATAAGAATATTACTTTGTTGGAATCAAAATAATACATATCTTTGTAAGGTCTTGTGATGTCTAAACCTGTTTTTTCCATGATAGCTCTAGGTATCAGATTGTGAGAAGCACCAGAATCAAGAATCGTATTGTGAATAATCTTGTCATGAATGTTTAAACTGACATAGAAAGGTGGGACATTTCCATCATGAGACTTTCCTTCAATTTCAAGTCCAAACAATAACTCAGGTTGGTCATCAACTAAGTTGACTATGACTGTCCCTCCCCATATCATTAGATCCTTCATGAATTGAGATCTATATGCATTCTTGTTAATTAATTTAGTGAGAGGAATAGAAATTTTCACCTTGGCCAATTCATTTTCAATACTAAAAGGTTTTTGAGGTTTATCTATCTCTTTGATATTTAGATCCTATTTTTTAGAAGTCTCCTTTTAAGAATCATCTTTTTACTAGCCAATAGAAGGGGTGTCATTTTTAATTTTCTTGGGAGGATTTTTAGCAGTCGTTTTACTTCTCAAAATGTACTATCTTTTCACCTCCATGATAGCATTTTGGTATCCTTGTTTATGATCATTTGACTCTAAAGGGAGGACTTTTGGTTGCGATAGGAAGAACAGATATTTCTCCTCTTTGGTTAAGAAAATGTGGTCAATTTCACTTTCCTCAAATAAAATTATTTTATTTTCTTCATGATCCTCTGGTAGCTTAGACTGTTCATCTGCATAATTCTCTTGGAAAGGAGGTCTAATTTTTTGCTGATCAGTTTGACCTCTCTATTCTCCCAGTTTCATTTGAGGTGGATTTCTCTTACAACTGAGATTTATAATTGGAGGGCCATCTTGATTTTCTCTTAGAGGAACCCTATCAGTTAAACGTATCCTTTGCATTATTCTATCCATTGTTTTAACTAATGTATTCAACTAAGAATCTAATGAGGAATAAGATGGTTCTTCCTTAATAGTGACTTTCCTCTTAGATTTTAATATAGCTCTCTTTGCCAACAAATTAGCTTCTACACTGATTGCATTCCTCTGCATTTCCTCAAGGGTAGAAGTATTTCTTTCTCTCTGTTGGTAAGACATGTATGGATCAAAACTATTAGAAATTTGATCATAGGTAGTCCCGGTGGGGGTTGTATAATAGTTGTGATAGAATTGTAAATGTTATTAAATGTAGTGCAATCTTGGACAATTTCACCAAGGGCTCTCTTTATACGGTCATATTCAGCCAAGATTTGGAGAGTATTATTCTTTACTTCTTATCTTCTAGGGAAAGATTGATGAAGTTGTGTGAGATCTAGGATAGAGGCAGTTAAAAATACGTTAAACCATTTCTTAACTTCTCCTGTTAGACTTTCGGCAAATAGTATCATCTTCACATCATCATCATCATCATCAATTTATTGCAAATATAAACAATCTTTAATTTTTTCTATATGTTGTTGAGAAATGATTGGCCTCATGCCATCAAATTGAGGTATTCAACTCTCATAATCTTGTGGCATGGCATTAAGCTACCTAGGTAGGACCACGGGGGCATAACGAGATGTCATTATTGGTAAGTAAGAGGAATATGTAACTACAATGGATGTGGATGTGGAAGGTATTAAAGGGGGTGGGATAGTACTTTTTTGTGTTGATGTAGTGGTGGTGGTAGGGATAGTAGATGAAATGGGTACACTGGTGATAGGAATAATTACTGGAGGTGTAGTAGAAATAAGGGGAATCTCTTGAGGCGTAGTTGAAATAGGGGTGGATCTATGGAGGGATAGTAGTATTAGGTGGAATTACTAGCAAGGATATAGTACTAGGTGGAATTACTAGTGGGGTTGGTGATGAAGCGGTAGAAGAAGAAGGTAAAGATCTACATTATTCAAGTCATTTATGCACAACCTGATCTAATTTGGTTACCAACACTTCAAGCTTATTGAATTATTTGATGACATCATCATCAAAGTATGGATTAATAGGTTGATTCTTTGAAATGTAAGGCTTTAAAATGCTTTCATCAAAAATAGTTTCAGGTAGTTGTCAGAATTAGAATGGAAAAGACTATGTTCAAAAGCTAGATCAAATTCAATGTCTTCTACAGTCACAAAACTTTCAGGAAGACAATTAAATATAAGTGGAGGATTATTGATTGCTTGGATCTCAGTTAAAATCTTCTTTCTAAGATTTTTTTCAGGAATATCTACAAGTTTTGGTGGTTTAGGATCGAGATTAGCTCTAGTGTATATCCTTTTAGGAGCTAGATCTACAACATTATATTTAAAAATATAAATTATGTACAACTTTAAAGTGGAAAACAACCTTAATAACATCTATCTCAAAGCCAAACACTTGAAATAGTCTTTAAGCTTTGAAATAAAAATTTTACCAGGGAAAAATTGAATTCATATAAGATTTGTTCAAAGGTCCCTAGTATGGTTGCAAGAACCTAAGGTTGTAGTAACCACAAAACCCCTTGTAAGCCTAGAATCTAGCCCTTCTAAACTCAGAGAGGGATTTCTATATTGTATTTAAATTTGTTATTTTGAGATTTTCACTAGTTATTAGGTTCAGAGTTTGGTTTTTTCAAATGTTGGTTGAAACTACAAGGAAAGGCCATTGGGAAATGGAGTAAAAAAGTCTTGGGATGTCAGATACAGAAATAACAAAGAAAATTATATAATAGGGTAAGGTAGTTACACTATTGGATCTTTGGAGATTTTATGGAATGATAGGGAGGAAATACTTAGATTCAATTAAACATAGATCATTTTATAATGAATTCTATATTTAATCTCAGTTTGAAAACATAGAAATTGTTTACTAGCTAGAGAAGAGTGTAATTAAATTTTGGCCCTTAATTTTCTTTAAACAATACAGATAGGAAAAGCATATAGAAAAAGAGAAATAAAAATTACACAAGAGGAAAAACATCACCAATTTTCCTGACACGTGAATCCTATAACGACTTTATGTATTAATTAAATGATCACTTTAGCTTAGTAAACAACTTTACATCAAAGGTTTTCTTTCTTGGTACAAGTTCCAACCCTTTGTACATCGAATTATGAAGTATTTATACAAAACTTATCAAAATATATTGAATTGAAATATCAATATTTTCCTTTTAAAATATCCTAAAATATTGTTTACAAAAATAGTACAGAAATATGGGAAAATAAAATTTTGTATCTGTCTCGTATCTTTGAGGATTTTGGTGCTGACTTAGCCAAAAAATATCCTACGTTGTTGTTGAAGATGAGCAATTATTTTACTCAAGTAGTTGGCATATTTGATCCCATTTGTCTTCATCTAGGGTGGATAATTTGATTAACCTTTTGTAGGTTTCACCCACCTCAATATATTTCTATAAGGTGGGCTTAATTACAAAAAAAAGTTTTATCTCATGTTTGATAAGTAAATCAAATTTCAAACCCTCCAGGAAATATTTTCCTATGATGGTTCCCTTGATGGTATAAAACATTGAAATATCTTTGGCTATGGAGTATAATTTATTATGATAATCCTCTAGCTGAACCAAATTATCTCTAATTCCTTTCAAACCTGGTAGCCCATTTTGATTCAGTACATTGAATTTTTTGTGAGACTTCTGAATGTTGGCCTCCAAGTTATTTCACTTGTTTTCTAACTGTAGCATCAAGTTCCTTTTTGTAAAGACTCTTCTCACCTCAAGGATTGTTTTGGTCCTAACTTCAATATCAAATTCCTCTAGTTCCTCCTTTGTCTTTCAATTTAGAATCCTTATTAGGGCAATGGCTTCACCTAGTTTCTATCCCAAACTTTCTTTTATTTCTTCGATAACTTCTTTTTGATCTCTACACTAATTCCTCTTGTTTGAAAATTATTTCAATGGAAGGCAAAATTTCAGTCATAGCTTCATTGATTTATGCCCAAATGTTCTCCTTTACCAATGCAATTGTTTGGACCGTGGAATATTCATTCTCTAACTATTCAATTATTTGGGTTAACCTATGAGTCTTTTGAAGCTATGTTATGTACACATTATCAGTCTTTAATTTATGTTCTTAGAGATTTTTTATCTGAGCCTTCATCTTTTCAATCTCTTGCCCTATGATAAACAAGTCCTCCATAGCTTTGACTAGTTTTCCTGAATAGTTTGTAGACTCTCCCTCTACTATGATGGTTGTTGAAGTGGAAGCTCCTGCTATTGATGTACCTGCAATCAGAATTACTGTGAGTGGAATGACTGCTAACTGTGTTGACTTTTCTTTCTCCTTTAGAATTTTTTCCTTTTCAGTCTCCATCTCTTTAATTTTCCCATTCTATTCAACGATAATCTTGAACATTTATTCTTTATCTTCTCTAGTTGTCCCACCTCCTTGGTCTGTGGATCTTCATTAGATGGAAGCTTGAGTTTATTCTTTAGAGATGCAATGTCATCATTCTTTCTTCTAATAGTTTTTTCTGCAACTTTCACATTATTCGGATCATATCCCAGTTTGATTACTTGATCCTCTAAGGACTTAATCTTAGTGACTTTAGATAAAGAAGATATATTTTCTAGTTTGAGTTGGGACTGAATGTTGTTGACCAAATCTTTCATCCTAAAAGCTTCCATTTCTGATTTTGTCAAGGTTGAATACAACATCTCACCTGCTTGTTTGTGTAAGTCCATCTAATGAATGGGATGGATTTGATCAACATTGAAATAAAATATAGATTTCTTGTAGTCATCTGGAGTTTTGGGAAAAGGAACCTCGGCCTAGAGGACGACTATCTATATCTTTCCTTTTCTATATGCCAAAGGCAGAGAGAATCCTATTGGGCCATAGAAAAGGTATGTTTTATCCTCATATTATCTTCATTAATAATTCATCTTTATAGGTTTCTCTTCATTTTAGAAAATAATTTAGAAGAAATGATTGTAGAAGCTAGATAAAATCAATCATTGACGAATTATGTAATTTTTGGCACAAATTCTAGCTTTCGCTATTTTTATATGTAGGAATATGAATTGAACAATTATTGTTCAAACGATGGAATAGAAGTGAACAAGAAAAGTAAAAGGACAATGTTTCACTCACGAAGGCTATCAGAAGACCAGGGGATTAGAGTTTATTTTGTAATAAAATCTAATTGTCAGTTGCGAAATCCTCAAGATCTCCTGATATTGAGGACTCGATCCTATTCGTTTATCTCTCATAGGTTATATAAAGTCGATAGGTGAAATATAACAGCTAGCAAGGAATTGGGAGATTTTAATTTTCATTTTGACACAAAGTATTCTCACTATGGTGATGTTTTATCTGTATTATTGAATTTAATGAGAAAGATCATGTTTCACTTAATCATATTATGAGCTTTTTTTTACAGTAAGTTCTAGAGACTTTGGGCCCGGTCGCTAGGGGATTTATTTCTTTGATTGTGCCATACTTATTTCTTTTTACTCTTTCAATTATTTATTCTTGTTATTTCATGAAATTAGAATTATTCTGATTGTTGTGAGTATTGATCTTTATGATTTACATTTAGCGTTCAAAGTAGATTTTAGATCTTGCTATGTTTACATCTACGTGTTAATCTTTTCTGAATTTATGAGATTAGTTTAAGCATTTTATTGTTGTTCCTTCTGAGTAGTGTTATCAGAGATCTTGAGTTCAAAGTTGATTGCTTTCAGTTAAAAGCTTGAATAGTTTCATTTTGTTATTTTTGTTGTAGTTTTCCTTCTTGCTGAATGAATTATTACCAATGCTAGTTAATAGATCTCCTAAAGCATACCTTCATTCAGATTCAGTTCTTTGCACAATAGATTAAAATATATTTGAAAATTCTTTAAGGTTTTCCTTCAAATTTGTTTTGGATTGAACTTCGAGAATTAGATATTAATTATTGCAACGATTCGAAATAATTTCATTCTAAATTAGCCTTTGAATTCACTTGCATAGTAAATGTTAACACTCTTGAAATAAACAGACTTACCCTGGGTTGATAATTAATGTAGGTATTAAGGTTGCTTTTAAAATTCATCTTAGTGCACCAACATTTTGGTGTTGTTGCCGAGGAGATTGTTTCAAAGTGATTTATTTCTATTTTTCTTTCTGTAAAAGAATTGGGTAATAAAAATGAGAGGTAATAACATATGTAACCAACAAGTAAAGTGCTTGCTCAACAACCTAATTTTCAGCAAATGCATAGAGGTTAAATAGGAGTAGGGTTTTTTATGAATGACTAAGAATAAAAAGGTAGAAAAAGATTATAGCCCCCCACCCAAATCCACAAAACCCAAGGGATCGGTGAACCTTGGAAGATTAACTTTTATAGATGAAACCATAAGAAAAGCAGAATCTCAGGCATCAGTAGGACCCCGAACTATATCTGTAAAAAGACCTACCGTAATCCCTCAGGTAGTAAGCTCACCATCCACAACCTACATTGCGATTCATGGCCAAATTAGAGGATCTGAACAAAGCTTTCAGGCTAACGACAATTTACATTATGATCCTTCACAAGAGGGAAAATCATGCAATTTAAGAGAAGGAGAGGGATAAACTAGTGGAGCTGCTAAGGCAGATCCACAGTTGTCTAAACTAGGATCTCCCATGATCCTAGATCTGGGCAGTGCCACAAAGCCACTTCAAATTGAAAATACTCCACTTACGCAGACAACATCCCCTGAAGTCCCTAAAGGATATTGGCACATTTTTGACCAAATGACGAATCCACCTCAAGGTTAGACCTTGATGTTGGAATATCCCATAATCGACCCAGTAGCCAATGCCTCGATGAAAGTTATTCCCTTGCAAAAATCCCAACTTTTCATGGGATGACCATAGAAGATCTGGATGCCTTCTTATTCAAGTTTGGAGTCCTGTTGAGAGGATACAATTATACCACCGACCCTCAAAAATTGAAGTTGTACCCTTCTACTTTAAAATGGGATTTTTTATGATGGTTCATGGGTTTAGGTGGATGCAATATTAATTGTTGAGAGGACATGAAAACTTCCTTTCTCATGAAATATCAAGACTATTGTAGGACTAGGGAATTAAAAGATGAAATCTTTAAAATGTTTGCAAAGGATAATGAAACTCTAGAGGAATATGTCGAATGGTTTCAGTACAATTTACAGAGATCCCCTCACTCCACACTACTAAAAGCGGTCTTGAAATCCATCTTAAGAAAAGGAATGAAATAAGAATGGATAGGAACTTTAATTTTGATGGGGAAGGGAGACATTTCTCAAGAGGATTATGATGAGATTGTTCGATTATGTATGAGGTGTTCACGAGGTAGCACACACACTGGGTCAGGAAGTCGAGATTCTATGACTAGAGGAAGAAAACCACCCAGTGGAGGCGTGACAAGAGTAGAAATCGGTAACCTTTTGGAGGAATTCAAGACAAAAAAACTAGGCACACTAACTACACAGTTAGATTTCCTATAAGCCAAATAGAAATAAGAGTTATCAAAATAGAATTTGGCCATTTTTTTCCAGGCTACCAGAAGAAGCATAATCAACAGGAGTGTCCATTGGACATGCTCCAGACATGTTCTATCTACACTAAGGATCATGCCACTAAGCAGTGTCCATCACTTCTAGGGCTAAAAGTAGTTTTTAAATAGGAAAAAGAAGAGACATAACCATTGTTCTTCATGAACTAGCATCGACAGTGGCAAGGCCAACCCACAGGTATGTCACAAAACCCATCTTAGTTCTTTCCTTCTTCGCCATTTAATCAGCAGCAAAATTCTGGAACAACGTGGCTAGGAAATTCACCTTTCTTAACTTGTCGGTTCCAGTGGTTTCCTATGTCACTTGGCCAACTCATTCCCTCCAGGTAATGGTTGGCAAATTTCTCTTTTTTCTACTCCTTTTTGGAAAAATAATCCATACCCATCCCAGTGGCCTACCTATAGTTCACAAAATTCAAACTAGTCTCTGAATTGTCAAAAACCTATAGGGATAACCAATACACCTACGAGGATAGGTCCTCAACCTCAACCAACATGATCAACCCCATATCTATTACAGCAAAATCCTCAACCCATTTTTGTTATCCGAGAATAGTGTTGATCTAAAAGTGGAATGTACTTGTTTAAGGGTGCAAGGTATCCATTTTCCATAATTTCAAATGTGAGTTATACACTCCAAGTGACCTCTAAAAAGGTGAAAACTTCTTATTTCTTATACAGAGATAGAATGTAGGGGCATTCATCGGACATGTCACCTCTAAAGAGAGGATGAGTTCCAGAGGCTACCTGGCCCTCTACAGGCTCTACCTAAAGAAATAACAAAGTAAACACTTAGAAGTCTTTGACATACACATACTTGAAGTTTGATGTCTTGCAGAATAAGACAAATAACTTTCTACAACTGAATAGGTGATTATGTGTGTATGCAAGTTATGTATATTTGATGTTTAACACTTTATATCAGTTTTGTTTAGAATATCATCTTCAGCAAATAAAGACATCAAAATGATAAAGCAGTTTACCCCTTCTGGGCTACATCTGTTGGACCAAGCCTCTCCAACTAGGCTTGTCCTCTTGTATTAAAAAATGCTACAAAGGCTAATATAAGAATACGAGTGTCTCAAAAGACATATCTAATTGTAAATATAGAATCAGAAGATAGGAATTAGCTAAACATGCTCTTTCCCAAGCACTAAACAATGAAATTGTACCTTATATAGTACTTTCCCCAATTGGCCTTAGTGGCCCTTCAGACTTGCATGGAGAATTTTGAGGTGAATATGACCTCAATTGGTCCTGAAACCTCTGCCATTGGACTCAGAAGGTCGAAAATAGCAGGCATAGGCTTTTGAATCACCAAAAATGGATGAACATAGCCCCCAAATAGCTCAAACACTGAAATGGCCCTAGTGGCCCTAAAAGCTTCCATGAAGCTAAACAGTGAGAAGAATGCCTCAACAGGAAAAATGAGCTATATAAATGGATTCAGAATGCTGAAAACCTTCAAGAATGACCATCGTTCCACATTCAATCGCTGCACAATTCCCAATGCAGCTCCCAAACTGATTTGGCCCTAGTGACTCCTCGAACTTCCACGAAGAAAACACACCTGTAAATGACCTCAGATGGTTATGAAGCCTATGCCAATGGCTTCAGAAGGTCGACGAGACCCAAAATAAAATAAACAATCGTCCAAAACAGACTTTCCTAGCCAACGTTATGGCTATTTACTCCCAATTGCCAGTTGCCATTGAAAAACTCTTGCTAACTGTAGTGGAGGTCCAAATAGGTCCGCCAATTATGGCGGGACCGCCCAAATTTGGCGCTACGCCAATATTCCCACCATTTTAACTGCCTTAACTCCATTTTTAGCGTGCATGTGACCAAATCGGTGGTTGGGGGTTAAATGCATTGGATTACGTGCCGACGGTTAAGGGTTTAGAGCCCCCAGTTTTGGGCGTAAGGGCATATGTATGGGGGCTGGCCGTTAGGGGTTGGCCCCCTTCGGACCCTGCCCATTGCGAAATAAACTTTAACACAAGTTTGTTTCCAAACTTAAACAAGTTTTTTGCTCATGGTGCAACGGTAATGCGTTGGAGTATTACAAGGTAGGTCGCGTGTTCAAACCTCACCCTAACCAAAATTTTGAACATATGCACATATATGCTGACGTCATCCCTGGCCATGTGGTAGCCTCCGGGCTTGCCATGTGGCATCCTGCCATTCACTGCCCAAAAAGAATATTCCATGGAATATTCCAAGGAATATTTTGTGGAATATTCCTTTCTAATTTTTTTTGAAAAAATTCAAAAATTAAGGGTTATTGGGCGATTTTGTTTTTGGCATAACTTCTGCATACGGAGACCGTTTTTTGAACCATTTGCGGTTCTGGAATCACGAGGATGATATCTATCCAGTAGTTTAAGTTCGAACTAGTTTTGAGCACTTTCATTTTTGACCATTTTACGACACTTGGTCCTGAGCTCCTGACCACACCTCCCAAATGAGAAGGCTTTTGGTCCCCAAAAGCTTACTGAATATCTGAACTGAACTGTATAGCACTTGAGGAATAGAAATATCCTCTTCTATTCAGCCAAAAAATCATACCGATGACAAAATGTCCTACCTTATCAACTGTCGTCATGGCAAATGTTGTTGCATAAACCAAGTACTCATCGAATCCCGACCAAGTTCTTTCGCCAAACAAATCTAAAATTGCAGGAACCAGCAATGAAACTTGTTGATATATGAGATGAAATATTCCTATGAACATGTGGGCTTGCCAACTGTCATGATGCCCATCCATGGCACCTCCGCTCCAGAAGAATAGATGCCTCCCAAATGAGAAGGATTTTACAAAGATGAAACACTTCATTATTTCTCCTCTTTACAATCTTGGAGATCAAATTAACTTTTTCCAAGTCAATATTACATTACATGCATGGTTAAAACAAAGTAATCAACCCTTCAAGTTAATCACACATACATGTTTAAAATACAAGGAAATCATCATGATCCCTATGCTCATGCATATCATTCTCATGCATGTAGTTTATCTTTCAACTTTCTCTTAAGTACAATCAAAGGTACAATATCCTCAATCACATGTACATGTACTTTCAAAGCTGAAATGAATATAACTTTCGCTATGATAGAGTGAGTCTCATACTCATCTTTTCCATCGTGTAACTTGCATTCCCTTAACAAAGAAATGCATTCAATCAAAAGACATGCAACTTTAATTGGAGAAGAATTCTAACCATTTTTTACCAATCCATTTCAAAGACGATTCCTTTAACTGCACATCGATATCAACATGCGTGTCATCTTGACACATATCAATGATGGAAACTTCCTTCCCATTCTTGCCATACTCTTTCTCCAATTTCTTCAACTATCGTGGAAGCATTGTTGGATTCAGAGTCCAACACCTTTCAGCAGTATGTCCTTGCTTATGGTAGTAGGTGCAACACATGTGCATCCTCTTGACAACATGATTTGCCTTGTCCAATGGACCTTTAGCTTCTTGCTTCCTTTCCTTCAAAAGTTTCCTGTATGTGGCCATTCTCTTCCAACATCTAGAAACATTATGGTTATCCAAACCACAAAAGGAACATGCAGTTCTTTTCCCATATCTATGTGGAAATTTACCATGCTTTACATGATCAAAGGAAATATGATTGAAATCAGATTTATACCTTTCTCTTTCACCTTTATTGCCTTCATGAGGAGGTGAATCAAATGAAGAAGAATTTCCTTTTGGAACACCATCAATCCCTTCAATGGTTTTAGAGCTTTCACAATTCTCTTGTTCAAGTGCATGCTTATGCACACCTTCTTGCAAGGTATGTTTCAAACTATTGCATTCCCCAAGAATACAATCTTTACCAACTTGAGGTAGGGAACTTGAAATGAAACACCTTCCGGGAACTGTTTCAACTGCCTTCATGGCTGCTTTGGAACTTTCTCCATAAGATTGTCCATAACCAAGACCCAAATTCCTAGGACTTACCTCAACCATTATTGGCTCAACTATACCTTGTGCATGTTTTCCCAATCCTTTTCCTTTATATCCCATTTTGGACATCAACTTGGACCCTATGCCTCTGGTATGTTTCTCAAAAGAACCAACACACTTTTCAATTGAGGAAATTGAAGACAAGTTTGAATGATTTACCTCATCCTCATGCATTTTCTTGGACAAAGCTTCTTGAGCTTGAAGGAGTTGTTTCTCCATGTCATGTAGTCTTTGGACAATTATTTCCTTCTCATCCTTCATAGCCAACAATTGTGCATGAAGCTTAACACTTTCTCTTTGATCCTCAGTGAGAATCTACACCATGTCCTTCACCTTAATGAACTCATTCTTCATGTCATCATTGAAGAATTTTGTGAAGGAGGAAAATTCACTTGTGGAAGAAGTTGACATTATGTAAATGGTCAATTAAACACAAGAAATTTCCAAATAAGAGTTCTCAAATCTTTCAATAAAATGACAAGCTTTAACCAAATATCAGACAAAACCCCTTCTTATTCAAGAAACCATTTGCAACAAATAAAACAGTCAATCTCTTACACTGCTTTAACACCTTTTGCACAAACAAATACTCAACCCGAGATTTGATACCATCTGATTTGAAAGTGGAATGTACAAGTTTAAGGGTGCAAGGTATCCATTTTCCATAATTTCAAATGTGAGTTATACACTCCAAGTGACCTCTAAAAAGGTGAAAACTTCTTATTTCTTATACAGAGATAGACTGTAGGGGCATTCACCGGACATGTCACCTCTAAAGAGAGGACGAGTTCCAGAGGCTACCTGGCCCTCTACAGGCTCTGCCTAAAGAAATAACAAAGTAAACACTTAGAAGTCTTTGACATACACATACTTGAAGTTTGATGTCTTAAGGAATAAGACAAATAACTTTCTGCAGCTGAATAGGTGATTATGTGTGTATGGAAGTTATGTATATTTGTTGTTTAACACTTTATATCAGTTTTGTTTAGCATATCATCTTCAGCAAATAAAGACATCAAAATGATAAATTAGTTCACCCCTTCTGGGCTACATCTGCTGGACCAAGCCTCTCCAACTAGGCTTGTCCTCTTGTATTCAAAAATGCTACAAAGGCTAATAAAAGAATATGAGTGTCTCAAAAGACATATCTGACTGTAAGTACAGAATCAGAAGATAGGAATTAGCTAAACATGCTCTTTCCCAAGCACTAAACAGTGAAATTGTACCTTATATAGTACTTTCCCCAATTGGCCCTAGTGGCCCGTCAGACTTGCATGGAGAATTTTGAGGTGCAGATGACCTCAATGGGTTCTGAAACCTCTGCCATTAGACTTAGAAGGTCGAAAATAGTAGACATAGGCTTTTGAATCACCAAAAATGGATGAACATAGCCCCCAAATAGCTCAAACACTGAAATGGCCCTAGTGGCCCTGAAAGCTTCCCTGAAGCTAAATAGTGAGAAGAATGCCTCAACAGGAAAAAACGAGCTATAGAAATGGATTCAGAATGCTGAAAACCTTCAGGAATGACCTTCGTTCCACATTCAATGGCTGCACAATTCCCAATGCAGCTCCCAAACTGATTTGGCCCTAGTGGCTCCTCGAACTTCCACGAAGCAAAAACACCTGCAAATGACCTCAGATGGCTATGAAACCTATGCCAATGGCTTAAGAAGGTTGAAAATACCCAAAATCAAAAATAAATTCGTCCAAAATGGAAAGTAGCCAACGTTATGTCTATTTACTCGCAACTTCCAGTTGCCCTTGAAAAACTCCAGCTAACTGTAGTGGAGGTCCAAATAGGTCCACCAATTATGGTGGGACCGCCCAAATTTGGCGCTCTGCCAATATTCCCCCTAGTTTAGCTGCCTTAACTCTATTTTTAGTGTGCATGTGACCGAATCGGTGGTTGGGGGTTAAATGGATTGGAATACGTGCCGGCGGTTAAGGGTTTAGAGCCCCCGGTTTTGGGCGTAAGGGCATATGTATGGGGGCTGGCGATTAGGGGTTGGCCCCCTTCGGGCCCTGCCCATTGAAAAATCCAACTTTAACACAAGTTTGTTTCCAAAATTAAACAAGTTCTATGCTCATGGTGCAACGGTAACACGTTGGAGTATTACAAGGTAGGTCGTGTGTTCAAACCTCACCCCAACCAAAATTTTGAACATATGCACATATATGGTGACGTCATCCCTGGCCATGTGGTAGCCTCTGGGCTTGCCACGTGGAATCCTACCATTTTCTGCCCAAAAGGAATATTCCATGGAATATTCTAAGGAATATTCTGTGGAATATTCCTTTTTAATTTTTTTTTTTTAAATTCAAAAATTAAGGGTTATTGGGCGATTTTGTTTTTGGCATAACTTCTGCATACGGAAACTGTTTTTTGAACTGTTTGCAGCGCCAGAATCAGGAGGACGAGATATATCTATTCATTTAGGTTTGAATTAGTTTTGAGCACTTTAATTTTTCACCATTTTATGACACTTGGTCCTGAGCTCCTGATCAAGTGTCCACTCGGATGCTGCTATTCCCACTAAGATGGGTGGCTATCTTAGAAACAAAAAATCAAAGTCTACTATTGCTTTCTTTTATGAAAATAGATGAGAGGAGAACCAATAGGGCCAACTTGAGTCTTGCGTTTGATTTCCTCTCCTTCTTGATAGAGTTTCACCGCTTCTTCTTTATCTGCCCAGCTTCAAAAGGACCTGTGGAATCACAACAACATACTACTATGCAAGAAACAAGGATCTAAATTCATAAATAATACAGGATCAAATGTGTATTAACCATATACATGTATATATAGAGAAGTACACAAGAATATGGAAGGAAACAAGAATAGCTTTATTCAGATGAAAAGTAGAAAGAGGATTACAACCATGTGCTCTGACCCAACATCATCCTCCAGCTAGGAAGCCCTTCTTCACC
>APFE031412202.1:43534-62990 GCA_000404065.3 Pinus taeda | reverse complement strand
GCCCATCTTTCTTTCCCTCAATTGTAGAGCTTACAAGGCAACATATATTATATATGTCATTGCTAGAAGGTTGCTGATAGCCCCAGGAGGTGGGTGATGCTTGCTCGGATAGTGATTGATTTATAGCCCACATCTTTTTAGAGGGGTGATGGGTTGACGAGAGAAGAATAGCAGTAGGGAACCGAAATTGTACAGGAGACACCTTCCTATACAGTGGTTGTGGTACATCAACAGTTTACGTTCGATGCCATTTCCAGAACAAAGTCCACCCAGCAGGAGGTATTTTGAGATGGTTGGCATGCCACTATTATAGAACCACTTGGAAGGATTTTACAGTTCTATATTTTCTTATGGCTAGACAGGAAGTGGTAAAACATATACCATGTGGGGACCATCAAATGCTTCAGTTGAAGAGAAAATCCTTCACAGGCATCAAGGAAATTTGGGACTGGTGAGATTCTTCGATTTGGCAGACTTGGAGGAGGAGAAGGTCGGAAAGGCTTCAGGAAGCGGAGGCACCATCATTTTGATGTTGGGATTTGTGTTTTTTGCCTCTGGAGGCATGTTTTTGATGCCATTGTTGTTTTTGCAAGGTGTCCTGCGCTTCTTCAGAGTTTTCCTCCAGCTTATTTTCTTTTCTTCAAAATCGAGCTCATCGCTGTAAATCACCTTTAAATTGAGATATGAATTGCGAAATTCCCTTCAAATTGAGGCATTTTGAGTTGGTTGTCGTAGGACCAGTTGAGAACGTCACTTGCTATGGTGTGAAGCCTATACTATTGTGCATGTGGTTGATCGTGCATGTGGCTAACCGAGAGTCATTTCTAGTTCAATCGATTGATTGCAGCAAACGTCCACTGAGGGATTGCTGCATGGAGCAAAGATGGGATATAGATCTGGAGTGATTGCACTCGCAAGATATGTATGCTGCCTTCCCAAATTTTTCTTGTAGGTTGATCTTCTCGGTATGTGCATGCAACGTAATAGCATCCACACGAGGCGATGAAACAGGGGAGTTCTATCTGTTGTGCGATACATGAGTAAGAGAAGTGATAGCATTTTTATCCACAAAAGACTATGGATTTGTTTCGAGTTGCACCCGATTTGGAAGAGAATTTAATCTTTGTCGATGAAGAATCCTTCAACCTTGCTTTTGATGGATTCAAGCACCCACGAAGATTGTGAAACCACCAGACAAACGGTAGTTTATAGACCCCCCTTACAATAATGTGCCATCATCGGTGAAGATAATTCCTTTTCCATTTGGGCGAATGATTCCTCTGTGACTGCGTCCTTGGAGAAGGATCAGTGCTGTCTACCTACGGTTCCTGTCTGTGTGAATATTTAAACATTGAGACTAGTTTTCTTGAAGTGAGCCTATGACTGGGCTTTGTGAACTGGATCAGCCGACGGTGATTGTGGCGTGTTGTGCACTGCTTGTGCATTGAGTTACTAGAACTGTGGATCCATTGTGTTGTTTGGTGCAGCCATTTAAAGTTGTGTGGACCATAAGGTGTCATTGAAACTACCTTCAATTTTTTAGGAACATACACTCTTTGTTTCAATCCACTTATGAGGTAGTGTGAGCAGCGTCTCCATGTGAGAGTTGCCTCACCATTTGGACTTCCACTATGCCGCGAATTAGTATATGCTTGGTAAAATGAATTTTTTCTTAAAATATTTTTGGGTTTTGTCACTGAAACATGTTGAGCTCGATCAATTTAACATGTAAATGCTGAAGTTGGAGAGATTGAAGATGAAGAGACTAATATTGGAAATGATTTTAGAAGAAATTGATTGTGGCAGTGGATATTAGTTGGGTGAAGCAACAGTATATGGACAAACAACTTAAAATATTATGTGTTGAAATATCATGGTATCAGAGCCTTGAGGACCCAGCCCCTCCTGGGCGTGGCCCGTCCTGGGCTGAGTGAAATAAGAAAATATATTTGAATTGTTTTAGTTTTTTTTCTTTGTCCATCATGGTGGAACGATGGAGATACGAGAGATCTCTTTGCTCAAGCGTTGTTTCAACATTCAACATGATTCCATATCTCCATGAGACTAGAATGGTGATGTCGGTCCTTCATTCTATTGGAGTAGAGGTGCACAGATCAGTTTCAGAAGCGACAATCCATTCACATTGTGTAAGGCTGAGGGTTGCATTTGATAGGGGTATAGGTAGCAGTCGTCTCCGAGATATATGGTGATTTCTGTAGACTATCATAGCTCTTGGGGTTACTGCACAAATTGTGTTGAGGAGAGGCCATTGAGATTGTTGTTCGAAAATGCCTAATTTTTTGAGGCATTTGTGTTGAGAAGAGGAGGCATCAACACTAAGGATCTACCTATTTGTGCATCGAAGGTCGAGGTTTGGACTGCCCAACAGATCATGATATCAAATCGGCAGCAGAGGTCGAGCCGTCGAAGTAACTGCACAATCTGTTGTGTGTCTATTAGTCGAAGAGCGAGATTCACTGGAATAGTGAGCCAAATGAACTAGGGAGTGGTGTTTTGTCTGCATCCTACCCTAGATGAAAATCTGTGGTGATGCTAGATGTAGTTGAGGATCAATTAGTGGATTCTGAGACTAATGTCGTCAGTGCAATTTGGTGCAGAGCCTGAAGCCTTGGAGACCGAGATCACTGAAGGTCGAGAAATTGCTTGAACGTGTTCTGTGGTGCCTCCATGCAGGTGGCCGATATCCTGGGATCTACAGGATCCGAGAGGATCGATGCATAGATCGTTGGTTGTGTTGGAATCTTGCGGTCGTGTGAATTTGCATATGTTTAGTAGGACGCATTTCTCACTAGTGAGGCAACGCGGGAATATGAAGTGCATTGTTGCATGTTTTCTGCGAGGTGGGTGTCTGCAGTGAATTGAAGGAGCTTGTAGTGGAGACGAGAGTAGCATTGAAGGAGCAAGCCCAAGGTTGCCTCCTCCAACCCCATTCTGCTCAAAACAGAGAAGGGAGATTTATAAAAGAGAGTGTTGTTTTGTCTGGTTTGTGGGTGAAGTCGATGTGGGAAGAGGAGAAATCACACCTAAGTTTGAGTTGTTGGCTGACAGAGGCCGCGCCAAGGAGCTGATGTGGGTGGAATACATGGTGGGATTGTCATGTGAAGGAGGATTGGATGCATTGACAACATATCAAATCACCAAAAAGGTCAACGAATTAGATCAACTAACTGAATTAGGTCAAACAAAAGGTCAAAGAATGGACTGACAAAGATCAAATCACCACAATGGTCGTGAAGGACAAATACATTGTGAAGGATGATTTCATAGGGCAGGTGTCCTTCGACCTTAACGAGGTCCCTACGAGGGTGCCCCCTGATAGCTCTCTGGTGCCTCAATGGTACCATTTGGAGGACCAAAAGGGTTCCAAGGTCCCCGAGGGGGAAATCATGTTGGCTGTTTGGATGTGTACCTAGGAGGATGAGTCCTTCCCCGAGGCCTGGCATTTCTGACGTGGCCATGGTTCATTTGGAGGGCCTGGTGAATATCCACTCTAAGGTATATCTTTCCCCGAAGCTCTAGTATGTTACGGTTAATGCTATAGAGGCCCAGGATCTTCAACCCATTGATAAGGCCTAGTATCCTAAAGTGACTATGAAGGCTCATATAGGTAACTAGATGTTGAAGACCATGTTTTCCTAGAGTCGGACCACGAGCCCCCTCTAGAACGAAGACCTCCTCTTTGTCGCAGCTGAGCCATTTGAAGAACATAGATAGGATAGGGCCCAACAAGGATGAAGTGTTGGGGAAATGTATCATTCCTGTGAAGATTATACCAAGGAGAATGGATCACAAGACTCTGAATTCGAAGTGGTTTAACCTAGAGAAACCAATGCTTGCCGACATGGAGCCCAAGAAAAAGGAGATAAAGTTTGTGAGTCGGATACACTTGAAGCTATGTTTGGATGGTGGGTATCATGTTTTGGATGAGTCGAGATATTACAACAACGATCTGAAGCCAACATCGAAGCAATTTCGATAGATTCCATGCTTTGATCGAAGAACTAGATCATATTTTAGATGTCATACCATATGATTTATTAAAGATTTGAGATGAATTTAGAGAGAAATCACATGGTGCCTTGACTCCAACCTCTATTTTGTCAGGATGCATGTATTTCAAGTAAAAATGTCATTCATGTAAATCTGGTTAAAGGAATTGGATGTTGTATTGTTGTGACATTTAGTTTGGCCAAGTAGTTGCCAGTTTGTGTCTTTGTTGGAATTGGACATTCCAACAATAGACAAATTTAACTGCAGGAATGATTAACCATGAGATATAATGAAGACATGACAGTGAAAATGGCATTAGAGGAGCTGCATAAAAAATTGGAGGATGATGGACAATCAAGTTTGTTTGAATTAGTGTGAGTTTGTGGAATAGATTCATGGTGTAGTATGAGTCACATATTGTAATTAGAACAAATATACATGTCATATACTCTTTTGTAATGGTTAATTGTGGTCTTGAAATGTTTTATGTACTTGCTGTAAGACTTAGAAAGACATGCATACCCTTTGTTATGTGTTCCCTCAGTAAGAGAGTTTTAACACCCTAGAAGAGTGTGTCATGCGGGATGGATACACTTGGGTGGGCCATATTGGTTTTAGACTCCATGAGGTGAAATTTTATATTTAGGGGGAGTTCATCGAGAGGTTGGATGAACCATGTATGTGAAAGACTTCCTAGTAGACTCGCAGTTGCAGCGGTTGGGAACCCATGCATTTCGGTAAATTGTTGTTCCTTTATATGGACATCAACAATTCCATGAACAAGGTGCAAGGTGCAAGGTGTAATTATGAGACTGGACCAGATGTAGATCTTACAGATTGATATCGAGACAAGTATTCATTAAGGGGGAGTGTTGGAAAATGTAATTCTACTTGTCTCAGTTGTGACTTTCTATGTAAAGAGTCCGTTCCTATTCTATACGAGTGGTTTCCCTAGATTGGTGTGTGGTTGAGATATTCTCTCAACCAACATATTGTGTGTCCAAGATAGTTTTCCTATCTTGAGAGAATACTCCTGTATATATGTAATATCACAATTGATTAATGAATAGAAAATATAATTTGTACTATCAGTTTTTATCACGTTTTTCATTCTCGTTACTGTTTGTGATGCTAAACCTGACATACCCATAGTAGTCATGTTGTTATGTATTAATTTTAATTTAGTACCATGTGTACCTGGGATATTTTCTTTTGCAAACTACATAACATTCTAAAAGTAATTTTGAATTGAATTATAAATTCAAGTTTTATGAATAATTTTCTTTGTAAATTGATCAATGAAATGAAATGTAGGAAAATAAATAAAACATACTTAGAAAAATATAACCGTTGTTATAATAATTGGTAAAAATCCAACTTCTATTAATAAATAAATGAAATACAAAATAATGTAGAACAAATACATGTTAGAATGGTCATAGCTATCTCCGAAGAGAGAGAAATTACGACTAAACATATTCATCAAAAGCTATTACAAGAGTCCAAGAGAATAGCCTTTTAACATAAAACAAGAACCTTAGAGGTCCAAAATCCTAACCCTAGAATATGAAACACCAAAAGGTTTGTGGGCCCCAATGGGAGTCAATTGGTACATCAAAAAATCATCATTTAAGACTTCAAAATGAGCCTAGAAGTTCAAGACCCAAATACCAAAATGAAGAATTTTACTTTGAGTAAATTTTAAATGATTAATACTCCTTTATTTGAATACTAATATAGATAAATGATGGTTTTCCTAAGAATTTAAAAATATCTTATCAATGTACATTATGTAATTACAAAGTATGTACTTTTTTCCAATCTTAAATTTAGATGAAAATGTTGTCTTTTCACTTATTTAAATGTTTAAATATATAAACATTAATAAAAATATCTAATATATTTTTTGTTTTCCTTGAAAATCACTATAAAAATAATAGAATGACACCACCAATAATTTGTTGACTGACTCTTAACACTATTTTTTTGTTGACTAACTCTTAGCACTATTTTAACTTAGTATTTGATCATTCAAATTCATCCATAGTTACTTCCTCTTAGACCTCTACTTTTTGTTTTTAATCTTGAAAATCCCATTCCAAGTAGAATAGGTATAACCATTTATATTTAAAAAAGCCAAATCTAATAAATGTAGGCGCAATTTATGTTCATAAATACGAAATCTTAATAAAACTACAGCATGGATTACTTAGAATGGGATAATAAAATACATTGGAAAAATAAGATTGAGGGAGGTTTTCATAGTGCAAGTGAGATCAACAACCATACCACCTGGTATAATGTAAAAAACAAAAATATATCCAAGTAAGAATAGACAAACAAATTCGATATGCATGGTTCATGATTCCAAAATGTTACTCATGTAAGTATTCTATTTGAAAGGTTTTGAAACTAACGAAGATACGATCATTTCAATGTTGATTTTTTAATTCTTTACATGGTATATCTTTATAACCTTTCTTGGAAGGCCTAGGGTTACATATTAAGTTCGGCAAGAATTTGAAATTTTAGTAATGTTGCACATTTATTCACTTTTGTTAATAAAACTTATTTCTAATATTCATTATTTTTGGTAAGCGCAGAAAATGTTAAACGTAGAGAAAATTGTTATATCAAATTGAACTTTGTTAATGAGCTCATGATATTTGTAATATTTTAAAATCCATACTTACATAAAAATAGTATTCCTTATAATGAATGTGCATGTATCAATGGCCATAAAAGAATAAATAAAATCGCAATAAAGAGCACTCAACATGCATATAGCAAAGAGATCACAAGAAATGAAATAACCCCTCTGAAATAGGTAGTTAATAGAGATCCAACCACTAAGCCTTTAGAAAAACAATATAATGTACATAATTTTCTTGCAAATACTCTGAAATAATCAAAGAACACGAAGAGGGTAGCTTGAAATCTATGGCCTTTGAAAGACAACTTCACAAAAAAAAATTAAGTCATTCTTGAATGCTTCCAAATCTTACATATGGAAAAACTTACCTTCCTCCATTAACATGTTTTAACTTACTCTCCCTGCGATAACTCATTGACCACAAACTAGAGTAAAGAATAAACTCAATCCAACATAATCCTAATGAAATCGAGTAAGGTGAATCCCACTTTAAAACATACACATGATGAAATACATACACCAATCAAATAAAAGAGAATATCAATGAAACAACCCTTATGAGTGGACTTTTGAGTCAAATCCATGAAAATTATTAAGGGCTTAAAACATTATCTTTGAGGTGGCGATCTAGATTCATACAAGTACTAACTACTAAGTTAAAAAACCATAAAATAATAAATAAGGTGCAAGTAGTAGATCCAATCATCCACAGTTAGTTATTAATCATTAAACAAATAATCTCATCTCAAACATAGTCCATTAAAAAAACCATAAAATACTAAAGAAGGTGCAAGTAGTAGATCCAATCATCCACAATTAGTTATTAATCATGAAACAAATAATCTCATCCTCAAACATAGTTCATGAGATTCAATCATCAATATAGTAAAAAACAAAAATGATAAAATATAGAACAATTTCAAAATCTAATGAGATCCTTTTCCTTTGTTTTTCCTTTTTCAAGAAATGAAAGGGAAATTGTTGAAGAATCAAAAATGACCAACATTATCTCTATCCATTATTCCCTCTAAAACACTTATTTACACTAAGTTTTAAAATAAGCCCAAAAAACTATAATAATGAATTTATTAGTTAGGGGTATCACCATGTGTCCTTAAGGAATCGATGTATATTCTTTTTAATCCAATTTATGAGGTTAATTAAATTTTAACTTTCAATCCACAAATGATAATCTCTAGCCATGACATAGGGCTTTTACTTTGGGTGAGTGAAATTATTATTTATATGTGTTTTTAATATCTCTTTAAATTTTAATTATTAAGATCCTTGTGAGTGTTCATAGTTTTAGTGAAGTTTCTGTAATATTATATACTTATACGTATAGCTCTATTGTGAATGGGCATCTATAACCTCAACGAGTTTACTTGTACTTTTTATAATTTTCACAATTTTTTCAGCTTCCCTTTTTTAACAGTTTTGATTACACTTGTGGTCTATATAGAATATTACATAGAATATTACATTTGCAATTAGGTGTATCAAAATTAGGAAGGTGCAAGAGTATTTTTATTTTCATTCCAAATTACTCACTCCTAGAATTTATCCTAAGGCTATTTCCACCATTGATCATCTACAATAACAATTGGTTTAATGGACTCAAAAGAGAAGTCATGGAAGAGACGTAAGTCGTAATGGTTAGTATTATATATATGAATCTTTGTAGCAAAGGTGTTCCACCACAAATGTCGAAATTTTGATTACAAGTCAAGAACATCGCAATGATAATCGGGATTCTTTTGGTTAAAAAAGCATTAAAACATACTCCAAATTTTATCATTTTCTTTTGCCCTCCCCATGAGATTATTCGAGAATAAAACAATCGAATTGACTATGAAAAATCAAGGAAAATGTTAAATTAAAATTTTTGGAAATCCTAACTATATTAGAAGAGAATATTAAACTAGCAACGCAGTAAAAAAAATTAAAATTAATTTCTAGAATGCAATAGGAAATTAAATCCACAATCAAACTAAAGATGCCAAAGTTGTTTACTTGAATCTAAATATGAAGTGTAAAATTAAAATATCTCAAACTAAAATTTCACGTAGAATAAACCAGAACTTGGCCTACTTGAAATCTTGATAGGAGACCTGTCAAAGTATAAAAGAAGGGGAAAATGTGAGTTATAATGAAAATAAAACCAAATTTCTATATTCACGCGGCTTTTCACATTTATCTTATATTTATTTTTTATTATGGTTTTTTTAATTGAAAATTTTATTTAATTAGACATAAATGTTTATTTGATTAATTTTATTTTTGTATTAGAGGTGTTTCACAATTGAGCATGGGGTAAGTATGGGGTAGATCTCACACATAAACACATGTAAATATGTAAACTCGTAAATATGTAAACACATAAAAACGTAAATATATAAACATGTAAATATGTAAACACATAAACATGTAATGTTTAACATTTAGCATTTAACATTTTTAATATAATATGAGCCTTTTTTAAAATTCAATCTAATTATTATTATGTATACACACAATATAAATTTAAAATATAACGAGTTTTACTAACACTCAAAAAAGAGATATGGTAAATAAATAAAAATATAAATAAACCAAGAGGTATGGTAAATAAATAAAAGCTCTTTCTATATTTACTCCATAAACCTTTTTATGTTTACAAAAATTCAAAAAGGGGTTTTATTTGGGTGAAGCCTATGGGCCAAATACCATATTTATGAAAGAGGTATGGTAAATAAATCAATATAAAAGAGGTATAAAGTTGTATGGTAAATAAATAAAAATATATCAAATATGATTAGAAATCAACATCTAATTATATACCAAGCCTATGGGCCAAATAGCATGGTAAATAATAGAGTTATGGTAGACAAATAAAAATATAAATAAACCAGAGCTATCGTGTGTGTGTATATATAATATATATATATAATATATATATATATATATATATATATATATAATATACTTTGCTCTATAAGCTTGGTAGGACCTTTCTTTTCATTAACATCAAAATAGGCCAAGTTACATCCATATCCATATGGTTATGTGGCCTCAACCTACCTAGAGGGAAACCAAATATTTTGGCCACCTAACGGCATGATAAGCCATCCAGTAAACCCGTAAATATGTAAACATGTAAATATGTAAACACGTAAACATGTAATGTTTAACATTTAGCATTTAACATTTTTAGTATAATGTGAGTCTTATTTAAAATTCAATCTAATTATTATTATGTATAAACACAATATAAATTTAAAATATAAAGAGGTTTACTAACACTCAAAAAAGTGGTATGGTAAATAAATAAAAATATAAATAAACCAAGAGGTATGGTAAATAAATAAAACCTCTTTCTATATTTAACCTTTTTATATTTACAAAAACTCAAAAAAGGGTTTTATTTAGGTGAGGCCTATTGGCTAAATACCATGGTAAATAATAGAGTTATGGTAAACAAATAAAAATATAAATAAACAGAGCTATCGCGTGTGTGTGTATTATATATATATAATATATATATATGCTTCTATAAGCTTGGTAGGACCTTTCTTTTCATTAACATCAAAATAGGCCAAGTTACATCCATATCCATATGGTTATGTGGCCTCAACCTTCCTAGAGGGAAACCAAATAGTTTGGCCACCTAACGCCATGATAAGTCATCCAGTAACAAAATGTGATAACTCTAACCCTTCATACCAAGTAAATATGATTTTCTTTGTATTGTCTCGAATCTAAATAATTGTAACATAACTATAAACAAACTGAACATTATAGGATTGTGTCATACGATAAAAAGAAATAGAAAAGAACAAACACCAAGCTAATCATCTTTCGCAGACTTGACATGAGAGAAGTCCTTTGCGTTGGAGCCAAGGAGCTCTATTTAAGGGATGCATGGTATGTGTTTCTCAACATGGCTGAGGTGTCCATTCTACTTTGTAACTAAAACTGAATTTTCTGAAATTCCTTTCTATAATCTAGAAACCCATGAGTGGTCATGGCCACACCAGATGGAATTTGATCTAATGCTTTGGCGAGGAGGATCTTCATCAACCAATACCAGTGCAATGTTTTCTTGAACTGAGTTTCCCTGCATATGGTATGACCAGGATCAAGAACTAATGTTTTCCAATCATCCAAATCGATGTCCATAATCCCTTATTTATGATTAATCACTTCTTCCCATTCCTTGATCTTCTGACAAACCTGGGTCGAGGTTCCCTCATGATATGTTGTTGATGCTTCATTGATGATGTTTGAAACCAAAATTCAGCCCCGAGCTCTACCCCTAGAGGAGCTTGGCTGGTTACCCCCAGGGGATTCCTTAGAGATTTTCCTTTGACCACGTGAGCTCTAGGAAACATTTCCCTCTCCAGAGGTAGAATGAGCCATGAGAATTTGGTACCTGCAATTACTTTGAATAACAAATTGAGGCCCTGTAAACCACCTAGATGGGAGCTTTAACCCAGAAACACAAAGCTTCCAAGGGTTGTCATAGAGTTGGGGACCCATGAACCAGAACTTGAAACAATTGCGATTGAACTCGTGGCCAGGGAAAATACAGTAGCAAAGCCTTCTCTAAGCCAACTTTCTGCGCAGATCAGATCAGAGAGAAACATAGTTCACTATGAAGAAACTTACCAAACTTACCGTGGAAAACATTGGTTATCCATCCACACTTATGTCCCTCCCACCTTCAAGGATGGAATCAAATCCTCGCATGCCAAGAGCCACCATTCCATTTGCTTCGTGTATGTGGAGGGTAGCGAGGAGGCACCTTGGGATTATCAACCTCATTCGTATGCAGGTCTTATTGCCATCAGATTGCACCTCGAGTAAGGATAAATAAAAACTCTTTTTATATTTACTCCATAAACCTCTTTATATTTATGAACACTAAAAGCAAAGTTTTATTTGGGTGAAGTCTATGGGCCAAACTATTATTAATACTATGCAAAAAAAGATTAATATTAAAAATATTAATATATTATTATTATTAAATCTATTCATATTCATATATTATAATATTAATATTATTAAATTTAATAACTTTGGATTAATACAATATTAAATTTCTTATAATATAATATATATTAATATATCATGATATCTATTAACTCTAGATATATATGGGAGGGAAGAAGAACTACATAGAGTGATAGAGCTGGAGAGATAAGGGGAGTGACAAGGGAGAGATGGAGATCAACTGAAGGAGAGAGGAGAGGAGGAATGAAGAGAGACAGAGGGAGAGGAGTGAAAGAGGTACATAAGGGTAAGAGAGGGAGAGGTAGACATAAAGATGGAGGGGGGAGAGATAGGAGAGAGGGAGGGAGATAGTTAGAGGATTGAAGGGTAGATAGAGAGAGAGATATGGAGGAAGAAAGAGGGAGGTAGGAGAGAAATGGAGAGAGGATGAGAGAGGGAAGTATTGAGAGATGGAGTTGGAGGGAAGAGATGGAGGGAAGAAGAAAGATATAGAGAGTGAGAAGTGGAGAGAGAGTGTGTATGTTTAGGGGTGAGAGAAAGAGACAAAGAAGAAGAGATGGAGGAAAGGAGGGAGATAAGGAGAGAGAAGGGTAAGGAGAGGGATATGGTAACATAGTTGGAGAGAGAGAGAGTGTGATGGGGAAAGAGATAATATTGGAGGGAAAAGAGGATTGGAGGGTAAAGAGAATAGAAAGAGAGAGGAAGATATAGGGAGGTAGTAGATAAAGGGAGAGAGAGGAAGGATGAGAGATAGGAAGAGAGTGATGGGGGAAGAGAGAGGGAGGTAGGAGAGAGAAGGGGAGAGACGAAAAGATTGGGAGGGAGAGAGGAGGATAGAGGGAGTGATAGAGAGGTGGAGTTGGAGGGGGAGAAAGGGAGGGAAGAAGAAAGACATATAGAGTGAGAATTGTATAGAGAGGAGTGACAAGGAAGTGATTCAGAGAGATTGTGTATGTTTTTGAGTGAGATAAAGAGACAAAGAATGAGAGATGGAGAGAAGGGGGGAGAGGAGGTGAGACAGGGATATAGTAACAGAGTTGGAGGGTAGAGAGAGAGAGAGAGAGTGAGAGTGAGAGAGTGTTGACAGTGATGGAAACACCAACATGTCAGAGGATCTCCTCAGTAATAAGTCCCAACTAGACCTCAGACCATTTGTTGTAGGAGTCCCAACAGTGGATAGTAAGGTATCACCTTAACTGCAGTTTCACGTAGAAGTAAGTAAGATGTCCTTGTTGGTAGCAAGGGTGTGACCTTTGTAGCAAGTCAAGGAAGGTGCATAAAAAGCTCTAACACACGTAAGGGGAGATGAATGTGCCCCTTAGAAAGCAGAAGGACATCACACACATGAGCATAAAGACATCACAAGCTAGAAAGCATGATAGTCGATGATCCAAAGTGATGGTTGTACCAACAACACATTTCGATAAGATTCATACAAACATATACAAAATAGTCCATAGTATATGTGTGAGTCACAACTACATATATCATTAGAGTAACCAGGATAACTAGACTATAATAACAACATATGCATGAAACGTGCTAGCTCTGTTATATTAAAAGAGTCATGCATAGAACCATGAACAACCACTAGTCCCGATAGTGGAACGTTACAGTCATTGTCGCCTTCTCCTCCAAAGAGATATACTAGCTCTCCATTATGGAGAAGCCAAGGCCCATTACAATAAACTCCAAGCTTTCTCTAAGCTAAAACTATGGGAAGCTTTGCTCCCAAAAGCCTGTACAGAGTTATGAGCTTCTATAAATAGCAAAGGGTGGGGTGACCCTTTACATTCCCCTTTGTGACCCTTCACCTACCCTCATGACCCTTCACCTACCCTCATGACCCTTCAACTACTACATGACTATTACATTCTACTATTGACACTTGGTCTTTCAATTTTACAACATGTTTACATTACAATTTGCACATGTACCCATGTCACACAAAAAAAGGCTTGAATAAGCCATGCAACACATCATTAAGACTTAGACAGTTGTGTGAAGACCAACTCTTTGACATCCTCGTGATGATCGATGGTAGCGAACTGATGCCAATATTGGTAGTCCATTATGGTGTCCATGTGCTCTATGGTGACATCCTTCTGAAATAAAATTTTTCCCTCTATTGCATCTGGGTACACTAATTTGGCACCTCTTTCCAACCCATAAAATAACATGTGCATCATAGTCTTGAGTGCAGCCGAACCAAAAACATATTGATGCATAGTGTCTGCACTGATCTCTAGGTTTGTGTTGGTGGCTACATGCATCAACTCATCAAAGTACATGTCCAACTCTAGTTGAACTTAGTTCTTTGACTTTGCTTTGGTGAGTGTGTCAATGGATGGGATTGCATGCATACGCACAATGACATCCATGCAACTGAAAACCCATGCATGTGAAACCTGCAAAGTGGTGATGAACTGCAGGAGTTGTTCATAGTTCTGGATCTGACTCTGGATGTGTGCCTTCAACTCTACACCCTTTGGCTTCATCATCCTTAGCAAGTGCAATGGGGCTCCTTTGTATCTCATTGTCCATGTTTGTATGTGTTTGACAATAGTGTGTAGAGCTGACAAGATGCGTTCTCTCCTAGCACAGTGCTGCTGCCAACCGTTGAGATAGACAACTGACTTATACATGGTGACAAATCTGGAATACAACTTCTGCATGAATGTCTCAAGAGATGATACTTCATCCAGTATCACTATCCTCAAATCCACTCTATTGGATGCTGTAACCTTCTCTCCTCCCTAATTGGCCACTTATAACTCCTTCATTGCATTAATTACGTAATGAGGGGGTCACAGGGGCTTTAAGGGGGGCGGTTATCCCCCCTGTACAGGGTTCGGGGCAGTGCCTCAGGGAATTTTCTTTTTGGACCCTATATTAGGTGGGTGGACCTACCTATCGTTTTGTGCATGGTTTTCGCACATGGTTTTCGGCACAATGGTTTTCGGTCCATGCTATTGGATGATTTGGCATATATATATGTATTGTAACATTGAGAGGAACATAATGAAAAATCAATCTGGTAGTCTTGTTTTTGGGATCCGGGGGAAAATCTCTGTGTATATTTGTTTTATGTGTTATGCTCTCACTATTTTTTATTTTCTGTGTTTTAAAATTCATATGCAGGTAATTTCTATATGGGGTTAAAACCTACAATGTGCTCGTTCTCAGCTATCAAGAATCTAACAATTGAGTTGGTGGCTTCGGCATATGATTTGGTAGCATCGACCAATGCAGTTGGATGCTTTTTCACATTAGACATGGTCACTCACTCTTTAAACTACGCATGAGATACATGGACATCCATAGTAGGCACTCTGCGTGACTACAAAACTCTGTGTTGTGACTCATCAAAATATATGTTTTACATCTCCATTTCCAGATTATCTGCAAGGATTTTTGTGTCTCCTTGATCGCTTGGGAGTTGCTCTACTTCTGGATCTGGTGAAGTCTGTGGGGTGACCTCTTGGTCTTGAGGCATGAGGTCAATATCCTGATCTAACTCTGGTTGAGCCATATTTGGGTCCATCTGCTCTAACATTTGTTCAATCTCTTGAGAAAGGTCCTACTCTTATGACTTCTCACCATGTCTGCTTTGTGCCAACTGCTCAAATGAGTTTATAACCTGTATGGGAACAATTTCATCAATCTATGCATGTTTCTCCTCCTGTTGTAATTGTCCCTATTACGCTTCCTTCTCACTTTTGTACAACTCCTATTCTTCACTGAGTTGCCGCTTCAACTCGTGCAACTCCCTTTCTATTACCTCCATCCTCTTCTTCTCTCTTTTCCTTTGTGCGATCCTTCAGTTGCGTTGTCGCCCCTTAGCCTTAATCTCCAAAGCTACTTTCAAAACAAGTGGATCTACTTTGAACTTGTAGCTTTTCTCTGCCTCGGTGCTGTCAACAACCTTTATCTTGCGTTTGTCACACACGGGTATACTACCCTCTACTGATACTAATGAGGTTTCCCTCTGAGATTCTGTTTCCTTCTGCTTTTCTAACCAATCTACAACTATGTTGACAATTTCATTGAGCCTAGAGAAGTTATAACAACATCTCCATGGGTCTTCCTTAGGCCAATAACACGCCTCACGGATCCAAGGATGTTGCACTCTTGCACAGTGGTCCTTCACTACGCAATCCAGGTCATATGGATTGAAACTTCTGGCGTTGAAGGTGAATATTTTGAATTCCTTCATCTTGGCCTCAACATGCATGAGATTTTGGATCTCATACAACCCGATCCACACAGGAAGAGCGGGCCAAAGTGCCCTCTTCTTCCTATGTATTCTAGTTGAAAACCCTGTAAATATGTGATATGACACTTCTAGCATGATGATCTTGTCCATGGAAAACGTTGGTAAAACATGTGGAACCTTCTTTTCACTTTAAATATGTATGAAGGTGCCAAGGGGTGAGGCAACCAATCTGCTATGTTGATCAATGCCTCCATTGCTACTTGCGACATGGAAGGTGGATCCCGCTCAAATATCATCCTGTACACTGGGTTGACGAAGTGGTCTGATAACTGTATGATAACTCCAGGGAAGTTGCATTCAAAGAACAACTTGCAATAAGTGTGTAGAGAGGTTTCTGAAGGTGTCCTTGCCCAACCCAAGCCTCGGAATTGCTCACAGGCACAAACTGCATCCAGTATGTGATCTTACATGTATATATTCTATTGATGACCCTTAAGAGGATGTCAGGCTTGTGTTACCTGTTCATTCAACCTGAGAGACAACATGTCAGACCAGTTGCAAGGTCTTCATTTGCTTGCCAGTTGATCCAATACAATCACCCAACTTTGCAAGAAGGTTTCTATGCTCTCTTGGCTATATAAGCAACATGAAAAGATGACCAAGAGCTGATATGGCTTCTGTAGTATCTTCGTCTTCTAAAATTGGCTGGGTGTTCTTGTGAACTTGGCTAACTCTTTCACCCAGCCCTTCAAGATATCTCTTGAGTTTCCACTATTGTTGGGTCTCCTAAAGGGTTTATTCATGGTGATCACCAGTTGTGGTAAGTGATAAATATCCTAAAAGTCCTTTGCCCTGAAGGTCGCAAGTTGTGTTCCACTGACACTTCTCAAAACCATTGTCTCTGGATCAGTATGTGAGACAATCTAGTGGATCATGTCTGCGCATGGAAACACGCGATACCTACATGCAATCTGGTACAAGCCAAACTTGTGAATGTTGACATAGACCCTGTGGTCTTCTAGATCTTCTTCAAACATGCCCGAGAAGGTGTCATTGATGTCCTGCCATATCATCTTGATATCCTTCTCTATGAGAAACTTGGTGTCTTCATAGATGGGAAAGCTCATTTTCTCAATTGCATCACAAGTTTCACTCTCAACGGTGTGTGTTGACCCTGCTCTCTTGGAAGCCATTGTACCTATACTGCTAAGAGACATACAAATGCCTGTGGTACTTGGAGAAATAGCAACACTCATGGAAAGAAATATGTCAGTTGAAAACCAAAACCAACTTGAGGACTAACATGCAACATACCTGGCTGACTAACTGGGAATATTGCATAATTTTCACCAGAAGACTAGGAGGTTGTCTTCCAAAACTATGCAAAGCATAGTTCATACTATCAGAAGGCTGAATGACTGTTGGAAGTGTGCAATGCATAGTCCAGCAAAGCATTCTCAGGGTTGAAATTGTGAAATGTGTAGTTTCAATCAGCAAGGACTGAAACCAACAAACAACATTTGCACAACTTCTTGGGCCAGCAAGGCACTACCTCTCAAAATTGTGTAGAGAAAGCCTGGAGGCCAGTGCTAGGCCATCTTTGCATAATTTATGGGAGGAAGGATAAGCCTTCACTCTCATAAATGCACATTTCCATTCGAGCAAGGCAAGGTCTAGGTCAAGGTAGCCTAGACCCACTAGTGGGTGACTGAAAACATGAAAATTCTAAATGCATGGTGAAGCTGAGTGCAAACACGAGTGAATGATCATGCATGAAAATATGAGTGCAGGATTCAGAAAATGGGAAAAAATGTATGTGTTTGAAGTGAGTTTCCACAACAACGACCGTTAGTGCATAAATAGTGTCATGCATACAACAATAGTGAGATGCAATGAAAAACTGAAACACTGCTTATACAAGCTAACATGCATCAAAATGACAACAAGAGTTCAAAAAAACCAAGAAAAAAACATTTACACAAAAAAAAAATACAAAAAGAAATATAAAATTAGATGAAGACATGAAAAGCAGACTTACCCAGAAAACATTAAGTTGAATGTGCCGAATGCTCCTAGATGCAATGTGGGATGTCGGAGCTATAAGATCAATGTGAGAAATGAACTCTGCAGCGCCAAATAAATAATTTTTGATAAGAATGAGGCTTATGATGCAAATGGCACAAATCTAGGAAAAAGCAACACTTGGTGGGAGGTTTCTAAAATGAATTTTGCATGTAACCTCCAGCTACTAAAAATGGATCCCCAAAATCTAGGGAATCTTTTTTTCTTTTTTCTTTTTTTGTGAGAGCATCCTAGTATGCATTCAAATCAAGATTTCTTATTCCCAAAGGGAAGTAGTGAACCTAGGAGCACATGCAACAGTCTACAAGACTAGGAATGACATTTGTGTAGTTTCTGAGCTGAGAAAGTCTAGTTGTCCCTCATGCATTGCTCAATTTCTCGACTGAAGGATTGGACGTTAGTCAGAATTACACATTTTTAGATATGAAGCCTTGCGTTGGGCTGGATTTTTTAGTTTTCAGAGGGAAGGTTGCTTGGCTGGATTGCACATTTCTGGAGCTCAGCAGGCAGTCCAAATGGATTGCACAATTTCCAAAGGGAAGGCTAGTTCCCCTACAGAATTGCGCAATTTCCTAGGTGAGCATCATAGCAACAAAATGACTAAGTCCTGAGTGTCAGCCTGGGGTGGGAGGCAAACAAGTTGACAAGCACAGGCTGGTAAGCCACTAGAACTCAATTGATGCTTTTGTACTTAGACACTGCAGGACATGCTGCTAAGGATAGTTGTTAGGGAGGCTCCAAAACAAAGCTAAGGAAAAATTTTGGAAGGTGGTTGTATCCGCTACAACATGTTGAAAAGTGTGCAACAAGAAATGCTTGTTGAGAATGCAACAAGATGATGGAGCTTAGTGGAAAGGAGTCGCCTTCACTAAGTAGGCCCGCAGGCTATTTTTGGCGCAAGTCTATTTTTAGACTATGTCTATTTTTAGACATATGGATCATGTCTATCGATTGCAGGTTGTTGTTTATGGATGATTGATCAAGTTGGAAAAATAGATGGACTTCTATTTTTGATGAAAGTGTGAGTGATCACAGTGTGAGTGATCAAGTCTATTTTTAGACTGGCTTTCAAAAATAGAAAAGTCAAATATTATTATCTCACAATAATATTTGGACTATAAACTTAATCTTATTCTCTTGGAGCACTTCAGTTTGAGCTACAGAGGTGGCACATGCAGCTGTCAGAAGGAAATACGCTTTTCTTATGATTAAGTTGAGTTGTTGCATGCATGACTTCAATTAGAACTCAATCAGTTGAGTTTGGTGGAGTTGATTGTGGAGTTCATGGAGTTGTGTTCAATTTAGCTTTGTTAAACTGGTTGTATTTAGTCTAACTGGAAAATAGACTAGAGATGAGTTGGGTGAATTAGTTATTAATTAATTCACAAGTTATTAACTCATAATACAACTAATGAATACATCAGTTAAGTCAGTTGCATGTCAGTGCATGTTCAGTTCAGCAGGGATAGGTGTTAGAGAATCAGATTGCTATCAGTTGTGAC
>APFE031412202.1:11117-40580 GCA_000404065.3 Pinus taeda | reverse complement strand
GCACTTCAGGATGAGCTACGGATGTGTACATGCAGATCCCAGAAGGAAATACGTGGTTACCTATGGGATGACTAATATTTGCATGCAGGACTTCAGTTAGAACTCAAGTGAGTTGAGTTTAGTGGACTGGAGGTGCAGTTGATGGAGTTGTGTTCAGTTTAGCTTTGTAAAACTGGTTGTATTTAATCTAACTGGAAAATAGACTAGAGATGAGTTGGGTGAATTAGTTATTAATTAATTCACAAGTTATTAACTCATAATGCAACTATAGAATACATCAGTTAACTCAGTTGCATGTCAGTGCATGTTCAGTTTAGCAGGGATAGGTGTTAGAGAATCAAATTGCTATCAGTTGTGACTATAGTTGTGCATCAGATCTTGCACAATCAAGGGATTGATTATGCCAATGAGTTTGCCCACATTGTAGCTTGTGCTCACGTGATTTAGCCAAGGAAATACATGGTTGCCTTGGAATTATCATCAGTTCTTGAGCAGGTATTGAGCAGCGGAGGCAGGGAAGTAGCGAAGGAGATTTGAGCCAGTGATTGATTCAAATCTGAGTTGTATTGTGTGTAACAGAGGTGGAGATACTTGTGAGAAGTATTATGCTGTGTAATGCTACATGACTCAATCATTAATATACAGATAGTTGGGGTTTTTAGCGAGATGCTTTCCCCGGGATACATACTGTGTTAATGTGTGAATGCTCTTGATGTTTTATTGTTATTGATGCTGCTACATTGATGATCAACGTAGAGGAGCTTATGTATTGTGTATGTTTTCCGCAATAGTACATGATCAGGATAATCTCTGTTGAATATGTGTTAAATTATTCAAAATTTCTACACAACACTTGGTGACACACTGGTATAAATCCAGCTCTCTAAATGGACCTTGTTTTGTGAAAATAAATTCTAACTCCTCTGGAATTATTGTTCGATTCTTAGATCATCCTGGTTTCCACTCTAGCTTGATTGAAATATGTAGCACTTGCCATGCTCTTGGTCGGTCAACACACATTCCAATCCAAGTCAACACAATTGTTTCAATTGGGGATGAGGGGTATATTGGTACACAAGCAATATGATAGTTAGAGTTTAAGGTTCATCTTTGGTGTTGCTCCATTGCCAGTGGGCCTGGACAGTACCCTGATAGAGTCACGGATGAACACAAGCATTTCTTCGCTGCCAGCGAACCTAGTCTGTAACCTAACAAAGTTACTTGCATCACCTCTTTGTGTAGTAAGCCTTTCTCTTCTTTCACCTTATTAATTTTTTCAAACATTTCACATTTCCATTTTTTCATTTTTCATTTTTTGTTTTGGAAGAACTATGCCTAGAACTTAATTATTTCAGAGGCAGAAGAGGGATCCTGACTTATTGAGAGCAGAAGAGGTTGTTACTTTAGAGAAATATTTTGTATATACCTCTGATATACTTGTTAAGGTTTTCCCCCTAACCTTACTCTACTTGAGTGGCTTGACATGAGTTAACCCAAAAACAATCGACTAGTGTAGGTGATACTAGTTAGCGTGCAAGCTTTGTGTTTTCACCAAGGTTCACTTTGAACATAACATATTTTCCATTGGTGTATCATTGACTAAATAAAACAAGTTCTACATAAAGAGACAAGATAACATATACCTGAGTATTGATAGTTGTACAAATCCTCTTGTACTTTACCCTGCTCGTTTCAAGAGTCACGCACAGTTTCATGAGAAACTAACCTATGGACGTAAACAAGCAAAAACAAAAAGAGTGAAGATAAGAAGCAAATGCAGAAGAAAAGAAAGTAAACAAAGAAAGTAGGAAAGAAAATAAACAAATCAAGCAAGAAAGCGAACATGCATGCAAGCAAACCAAATATAAAGCAAACACTTATCCTAATCCTAAGCTAACAATGCATGGGTCTGATCGTGTGAAGTGATATTTCCAATGCAGCCACTGGCACATTGGTCGACCCATGTTGGTGAAGGAATGGTTCAAGAACAACACAGTTGCGTGAACTAGCAAACATGAAAGATATAACAATGAAGACAAACACACTCCAATTGTAAATGAATCCACATAAAAGAAAAAAGTGAAAGCACATGACATGCACCTTGTGGACTTGCCATGGTGTTGTGCTACACTGCGTGTAGATGTTAAGCATATGCATTCTCTTGACTATGACATGCAAGCAAACATGAGAAACATAAAGAAATTGCGTCACACAAGTGTGCTTGCTCTGTAAGATTCATCAATTGCATGAGCGATGGGGTCATGTGGTTCAAGTGGAGGAAGTTAAATATGTGCATTGGATTGATATTCAATGCATACAGATGAGTGATGAGGAGCCTTGGGTGTCTCAAAAATTTCGTGATCGAAAGTGAAACTAACATCAGGACAGCGAGGGCCTGACATAACCATAAGCTCAGGTTTAAGTGCCTCAACAACCTACGAGGTTTTGACTTCACCGACTGATAGATCATAAATAGGTGGCTTTGAAAGATAAACAGTGATAGAATCAACATTATGATTAACTACAGGAGTAAATACATCATGACAGCTATGATTAGAGAAATAAATAATTTCATTGACATCCTCATGATCAGATAAATCAAATATAGGGGTAAATGAGAAGCAATAATGTTCACCCTATGCGTTTCAGGAAAAAACAGATGAAAAATCAAGTGAATTTTCAATGAAGAATTTGTCCTCTCCGCTGTCAAATGATGGACTAACATTGGGTGTGTTTTGTGAATGATCAATGGTGGATGCATTTGAAGACGAATTTACACAAGAAAAGTTAGAGATAACAGAATCACCAGATATGTCTGGAAAAAGAGGAGGAGGTGAGGACAAAAGGAGATCATCCTTCATCGTGGGTTGATGTTCAAGTTCCCAGTCATACTCATCATAAATGACAATGCAGGTTGGTTGTGGAACACTGACTCTGTGGATGGCTTGATCCTCGTTCACAATAGGTGTAGAGTTTGTAACGGAAGAACACAAGAAAATACAATGCGAAGGATTAGCATAACATGAAGACAAAATTTGAGGTAAAAAATGCATGTAACAACCCATGGGATTCCCAATCAATTCTGTGAAGAAATTGAGAGTAGTGAGGGTGGGAGGATGCGATAGTTGAAAAATTGTGTGTACATGTTCTCCCACATCACTCTGCGGGGGTCGAGCGGTTTGATGAGGGGAAGGTGGACAATCACTTGTGATAGCAACTGTGTCTGCCTGTGATTGCTCAACTCCATCGTCGAATTATGCTGACCGGGATTTGAACTTAAAATTCATTTTGGGATAGAATGATTTATGAAGGGAATATTCAAATATGTCCCAAAGATATTGGAATTTCATCTGGTTTTTCAGAGCCTCAAACTGAAGTACACGGAAGTACTGCCAAAAATCCATAGGCGATTCATGCAGAGTCTTCCATTGTCTTAGCAATTTTTTGTCAAGAGGTTCAGGATCAAAATGAAGGAAATTATATTCAATTGGATCATAGAACTACTTAAGTCAGTGCAGACAATCGTGAGGTAGTTTGTGGCACCATCGTTCCGGGGATTTGTGAAGTGTGTGTAAAAGAAACAAGTTGACCTTGACTTTATCGAACTCATCTACATCCTCCAAGAATGCAAGGAAGTCATGTAAGTACTCAAGCTAGGACACTTTTCCTTCACCATCATATGTGAATTCTGATAAGAGATCATAAAACTCCTTCATGATGTCGACGAGATGTGCATTAAACAAACATCGTGGAGGAAGAACTATCATGATATCCATGACATATGTGCAAAGATTCAAAACATTATGTGAGGACTCCGCTTTTCATCTGGCCCCCCTTCTAATGCTAAACATGTTGACAGTGTTGAACCCACCAACATATCAGGGGATCTCCCTAGTAAGAAGTCCCAACTAGACCTCAGACCCTTTGGTGTATGAGTCTCAACAGTGGGTAGTATGATATTGCCTTGACCGCAGTTGCACGCAAAGTTAAGTAAGATGTCCTTGTTGGTAGCAAGGGTGTGACCTTTGCAGCAAGTCAAGGAAGGTGCATAAAAGGCTCTAACACACAGAATGGGGGTTGAGTGCGCCCCTTAGAAAACTGTGATAGCACGAAACTTGAAAGGGAACACACTAGAAGAAAGACATCACAATATGGAAAGTAGGATAACCGACAATCCAAAGTGATGGTTGTACCAACAACAGATTTTGAAAAGATTCATACCAACATATACAGAATAGTCCATACATACATGCGCAAGTCACAATTACATATATCATTAGAGTAACCAGGATAGCCGAACTACAATAACAACATATGCATGAAATGTGTTGGCTTAGTTATATTAATAGAGTGAAAGATCCAATCATACATACAACTATGACCAGCCACTAGTCCCAATAGCGAAATGTTACAGTCACTGCCGCCTGCTCTTCCAAAGAGATATACTAGCTCTGCACTGTGCAGAAGCCAAGGCTCATTACAATACACTCCAAGCTTTCTCTAAGCTATACCTATAGGAAGCTTGGCACCCAAAAGCTTGTACAATGAGTTACGAGGTTCTATAAATAGAAAAGGGTGGGGTGACCCTTGACATTCCCCTTTGTGACTCTTCACCTACCCTCATGACTCTTCAACTACTACATGACTGTTACATTCTATTATGGACACTTCGTATTTCACTTTTACAACATGTTTACATTAAAATCTGCACATGTACCCATGTGAGACAAAAATAGGTTCGAGTAAGCCATGCAAGACATCACTAAGATTCAAACAGTTGTGGGAAGACGAACTATTCAACTTCCTCGCGATGATCGATCGTGGCAAACTGATGCCAAGCTTGGTAGTCCGTTATGGTGTCCGTGTACTTTATGGTGACATACTTCTGAAAGTGAATTCTTGCCTCCATTGCATCCGAGTAAACTAATTTGGCACCTTTGTCCAACTCGTCTAATAACATGTGCATCATAGTCTTGAGTGCAGCTAGACCAACACCATATTGATGCATAGTTTCTCTGCTGATCTCCAAGTCCGTACTAGTGGCTACGTGCATCAACTCATCAAAGTACATGTCCAGCTCCAGCCATACTTGGTTATTTGACTTTTGCCTCAGTGAGTGTGCCAATGGAGGGGATCACATGCATGCACACAATGACATCCATGCTCCTAAACACCTGTGCATGTGAAGCCTACAAATTGGTGATGAACTACAAGAGTTCCTCATAGTTCTGGATCTGAATCTAAATGCATGCCTTCAACTCTACCACCTTTGGCTTCATCATCTTTGGCAAGTGAAATGGGGCTCCTTTGTATCTCATTGTCCATGTTTGCATGTGATCAATAATAATGTGCAGATCTCACAAGATGCATGCTCTCCTAGCACAACGCTACTGCCAACCATTGAGATGGACAACTGACTTATGCACCGTGGAAAATATAGAATACAACTTCCACATGACTATCTCAAGAGATGATACTTTATCTAGTATATATCTCCTCATCTCTGCTCTGGCGGATACTGTAACTTGCTTCCTCCCTGATTGGCCACTTGTAACTCCTTAGCCAAGCGTTCGTTCTCAACTATCAAGAATCTAACAATCAATCTGGTGGCTTCGGCATATGCTTTGGTAGCATCGGCCAATATAGTAGGATTCTTCCATACATCGGACATGATCACTTTCTCTTCTAGCTGCGCATGAGATACATGGACATCTAGAGTAGGCACTTTGCACGACTTCACAACTCTGTGTGGTGACTAGTCAAAAGATATGTTGTGCATCTCCACTTCTGGATTGTCTTCAAGGATTTCTGTGTCTCCTTGATCATTTGGGACTTTCTTTACTTCCAGATCTAGTGAATTTAGTTGGGAGACCTCTTGGTCTTGAGGCATGTAGTTGATATCCTAATCTGACTCTGGCTAAACCATATTCATGTCCATCGTCTCTAACATTGGTTCAATATCTTGAGCATGGTCATGTTCCTATGACTTTTGACCTTGTATTCTTTGTGCCAAGTGCTCAGATGATTCTATAACCAGTATGGTCACAGTTTCACCAATCTGTTCATGTTGAGCTTCCTGCTATATCTGTCCCTCTTGCACTTCCTTCTCTCTTCTATGCAGCTCATGTTCTTCCTTGGGTTACTGCTTCGACTCCTACAACTCCTTTTCTATTTCCTCCTTCATATGCTTCTATATTTTCCTTTGCATGATCCTCCTGTCGCGTTGTCACCTCTTAGCCTCAATCTCCAAAGCTTCTTTTAGGACAAGTGGATTTGCTTTGAACTTACATGTTTGTTCTGCCTCTGCGCTGTCAACAACCTTTCTCTTGCCTTTGTCACACGGACGTCTCCTACCCTCTACTATTGCTGATGAGGTTGCCTCTAAGATGATGCTTCCTTATGCTTTGCTAATGACTCTACAGCTATGTTGACCAGTTCATTGAGCCTAGAGAAGTGATAATGGTATCTCCATGGGTATTCCTCAGGCCAATGACATGCAACATGGATCCAAGGATGTTGCACTCTCAAACAATGGTCCTTCACTAAGCAATATGGGTCATACGAATTGAAACTTCTGGTGCCAAAGGTGAATCTTTTGAATTTGTCCATCTTTCCCTTAACATGCATGATATTCTAGATCTCATACAACCTGATCCACAAGGGAAGAGAGGGCTAAGGTGCCTTCTTCTTCTTGTGCAGTCTAGCTGACAACCCTGTTGAGATTTGATACAACATTTCTTGCATGAAAAGCTTGTCCATGGAAACATTTGCAAAAATATCCAAAGGCTTTGTCGTGTTGTAAATCCATATGAAGGTGCCAAGGGGTGAAGCATACCAATCTACTATGTTGATCAATGCCTTCATCGCTTCTTGCGATATGCAAGGTCGATCCTGCTCGAAGATCATCCTGTACACCAGGGTGATGAAGTGTTCTGATAACTGTATGATAACTCCACGAAAGTTGCATTCAAAGAACAACTTGAAATAAGTGTGCAAAGAGGTTTCTGAAGGTGTCCATGCCCAAACTATGCCTGGGAATTGCTCACAGGCATAGACTACATCTAATATGTAAGCAGACATGTATATCTTCGCTTGTATACCCTTCGGTGGATGTCGGGCTTTTGTTACCTATTCCTTCATCCTGAGAGCTAACTTGTCGGACCAGTTTCAAGGTCTTCCTTCACTTGCCAGTTGATCCAACACAATCAACCAACTTTGTGGGAAGGTTTTTGTGCTTTCTTAGCCATATAAGCGGTAGGCAAAGATGACCAATAGCCGATATGCCTTATGCAGTATCATCGTCTTGTAAACTTGGCTAGGTGTTGTTCTGAAACTGGTTGGCTCTTTCACCAAACTCTTCAAGATATCTCTTGAGTTTGCACTGTTGTTGGGTCTATTGAAGGGTTTTTCCATGATGATCACCGTTTGTGGTAAGTGATACATGTTCTGAAAGTCCTTCACCCTGAATGTTGCAAGTTGTGTTCCACTGACACTGCTCAACACCATTGTGTCTAGATCGGTATGCGAGACAATCTAGTGGATCATGTCCATGCATGAAAATATGGAATACCTACATGAAATCTAGTACAAGCCAGACTTGTGAATGTTGACATAGACCATGCGGTCTTCCAGACCTTCCTCAAATGTGCCAAGAAGGTATCATTTATGTCCTTCCATTTCATCTTGATATCATTGTCTATGAACAACTGTGTGTCTTTATAAATGGGCAAGCGCATAGACACTTGCTCAACTGCATCTCCACTTGCACTTTAAACGGTGTCCTTTGACCCTAATCTCTTGGAAGCCATTGTACTTGTTTTGTTGAGATATGGATGAACACCTGTGGTACCTAGACACATAACAACACTCATGGAAACCAATATGTTAGTTGAAAACCAAAAGCAACTTGAGGACTAGCATGCAACATACCTGGGTGACTGACTGGGAAGATTACACAATTTTCACCAGGAGGCTGGGAGACTAACTCCTAAAACTATGCAAAGCATAGTGTGGGATGTCAAGAGGCTAAATGACTACTATAAGTGCACAATGCATAGTCCAAGATGGCCTACCAAGGGCTAAAACTGTGCAATGCATAGTTTTAGTCAATAAGGACTGCAACCAACAAACTACATTTGCGTAATTTCTGGGGCCAGCAAGGCACTGCCTCTCATAATTGCATAGGGAAAGTTTGGAGGTCAGTGCTGGGCCAAATTTGCACAATTTATGGGAGGAAGGTTGAGCCTTCACTCTCATAAATGTGCATTTCCAGTCGGGCAAGGCAAGGTCCGAGCCAAGGCAGCCTAGACCCGCCGACTGACGTCTGAAAACATGAAAAGTCTAAATGCATGGTGAAGCTGAGTGTAAAAAAGAGTGAATGATCATGCATGTAAATAGTGAGTTCAGGTTTCAGAAAATGGGAAAGCAAGCATGTGTGTGAATTGAATTGTTGCAACGACGACTGTTAGTGCAGAAACAATGTGATGCATGTGACAACGGTGAGATGCAATGAAAAAATAAAAAAATGCTTCTACAAGATAACATGCATCAAAACAACAACAAGCATTCAACAAAACCAAGCAAACGACATTCACACAAAGTGAAATACAATAAGCAATAGAAAAGCCACTAAAGACATGAAAAGAAGACTTACCTGGAAAAAACTGAGTTGAATGTGCTGACTGCTCCTAGATGCGATGTGGGATGTTAAAGCTCCAATATCGATTTGAGGAATGAACTCTACAACAACGAATAAATAAGTTTTAATAAGAATGAGGCTTATGACGCGCATGCCACAAATCTAGGAAAAAGAGACACTTGGCAGGAGGTTTCTAAAACGGCTTTTGCATGTAACCTCTAGTTGCTAAAAATGGATCCCTAAAATCTAGGGATGCTTTTTTGCTTTTTCTTTTTTCTTTCTTGGAAAAATCAACCTATGCATGCAAATCAATATTTCTTAGTCTAGGAGGGAACTAGTCAACCTAGGAGCACATGCAATAGTCTGCAAGCTTAGGAATGAGATTTGTGCAATTTCTAAGATGAGCAATTCTGGTTTTCTCTCATCCATTGCACAATTTCTGGACTAAAGCCCTGATTGTTAGTCATAACTGCACAATTTTTGAGATGAAGCCCAGTGTTGGGCTAAATTATGCAATTTTCAGAGGGAAGGCTGCCTGGCTGGATTGCACTTTTTTGGAGCCCAACAAGAAGCCCAAATGGATTGTCTAATTGCTAGAGGGAAGGCTAGTTCCCCTCCAAAATTACGTAGTTTCCTAAGTGAGCATCACAACCAGATAATGAATAAGTCCTAGAGTGTCAGCCTACGGGTGAGAGGAAAACAAGTTGACAAACATAGGTTGGTATCACTTAAACTCAATTGAAGAAGTTGTATTTGGATAGTGCAAGACATGATGCTAAGGATGGTTGGTAGGGAGGCTCCAAAACAAAGCTAAGGAAAAATTTTGGAGGGTGGTTGTAGCTGCTACAACACTTGGCGACACATTCGTAGGACTCTAGCTCTTTGAATGGACCTTGTTTCATGGAAAGAAATTCTAACACCTCCGGAAGTATTGCTTGATTCTTAGATCATCTTGGTTTCCACACTAGCTTGATTAAAGGATGTAGCACCTGCCATGCTCTTGGTTAGTCATCACACATTCCAAGCCAATTCAACACATTTTTTTCAATTGGTGATGAGGGGTATATTGGTACATAAACAATATGAAGTCATAGTTTAAGTTTCATCTCTGGTGTTGCTTTGCTGCCAATAAGCCTTGACTATACCCCGACAGAGTCACTCAAGAACACAAGCATCACTCTACTTCTAGCGAGCCTGGTCAATACCATGACAAAGTTACTTGTGTCATCTCTTTGCACAGGAAGCCTTTCTCTTCTTTCGCCTTATTCATTTTTTCAAAATTTTCACATTTTAATTTTTTAATTTTTAATTTTTCAATAACTGTGCTAAACACTTATTTATTTCAAAGGCGAAAGAGGGATCTCAACTTATTAAGAGCAGAAGAGGTCATTCCTTCAAAGAAGTGTTTTGTATATACCTCTGACATACTTGTTAAGGTTTTCGCCCTCAGCTTACTCTACTTGACTGGGTTGACAAGGGTTAACCCAAAAACAACTGACTAGAGTAGGTGATACTAGTTAGCGTGTAAGCATTGTGTTTTCACCAAGGTCCACTTTGAACAGAACGTATTTTCCATTGGTGTATCATTGACTGAAGACAACAAGTTGTACATAAAGAGATATGGACAATAGATAACCAACTATTGATTATTGTACAAGTCCTCTTGTACTTTACCTTGCTTGTTTCAAGAGTCGCGCATGGTTTCATGCGAAACTAACCTATGGACATAAACAAATAAACAAACAAAAGAGTGAAGAGTAGAAGAAAATATGAAAGCAAAGCAAGTAAGCAGAGTAAGAAGGTAAGAAAACAAATAAACCGAGAAAGAAAGCTAACATGCAATCAAGAATAGAAAACATAAAGAAAACACTACTCCTACTCCTATGCTAATGGTGCATGGGTCTGATCACGTGAAGTGATATTTCTAATGAAGGCAACGATGCATTGGTCGACCCATGTTGGTGAAGGTATGGATCTTGAACATCACAGACGTGTGAACCAACGAACATGAAAGATATAACAATGAAGACAAACACACTCTGATTTTAAATGCGTCCACAAAAAAGAAAAAAGTGAAAGCACATGGCATGCACCTTGTGGACTTGCCATGGGGCTGTGCTACACTATGTGTAGATGTTAAGCATATGCATTCTCTTGATTGTGACATGCAAGAAAACATGGGAAACATATATAACTTGCATCATGCAAGTGTGCTTGTTGTGTTAAGATTTCTCCAATGCATGAGCGATGGGATAATGTGGTTTGAGTTTAGGAAGCAAAATCTATGTGTTGGATTGATCTTCAATGCATACAAATGAGTGATGAGGAGACTTGGGTGTTTCAACAATTTCCTAATCAGAAATGAAACTAACCTCAGGACAACGAGGGCCTGACATAACCATTAGCTAGGGATGAAGTTCCTAGACATCCTGCGGGGTTTCGACTTCATCGATAGATAGATCAACATAAATATGTGGCTTTGAAAGATTAATAGTGAGAGAGTCAACATCGTGATCAACTATAGAAGTAAATAGATCATGAAAACTATGATCAGAAAAATCAATAAGTTTATCAACATCCTCATGATAAGATAAATCAAACAGAGGGGTAGATGAGAAGCAAGAATGTTCACCCTCTGTGTTACGGGAAAAGCAGATGAAAAATCAAGTGGATTTCAATGAATAATTTGTCCTCTCTGCTATTGAATGATGGACTGACATTGGGTGTGTTCTGCGAATGATCAATAGTGGATGCATTCATTGATGGATTTAAACAAGGAAAGTGAGAGATAGCAGAATGACCAAAGATGTCAGGAAAACGTAGAGGAGGTGCTGATAGAAGGAGATCATCCTTTGCCGTGGGTTGATCTTTAGGTTCCCAGTCATACTCATCATAAATGATAGCGCAGGTTGGTTGTGCAACACCGACTTTGTCGGTGGCTTGATCCTCGTTCACAACAGTTGTAGAGTCTGGAACAGAAGAACACAAGACAATAAAATCTAGAGGATTGGTAGAACGTGAAGGCGGAGGTTGAGGTAACAATTGCATGTGACAACCCATGGGCTTCCCAACCAATTCTGCGAAGAAATTGAGAGTATTGAGGGTGGGAGGATGCAATAGTTGAACAATTGTGTGTACATGTTCTCCCACATCACTTTGTGGGGGTGGAGTTGTTTGATGAGGGGAAGGTGGAAAATTACTTGTGATAGCAACTGTGTCTGCCTATGATTGATCAACTCCATCATTGAATTATGTTGAGCAGTGTTTGAACTTAAAATTCATTTTGGGATAGAATGATTTATGAAGGGAATATTCAAATATGTCCCAAATATATTGGAATTTCCTTTGGTTTTTCAGAGCTTCAAACTGAAGTACATGGAAGCGCTGCCAAAAATCCATAGGCAATTCATGCAGAGTCTTCCACTATTTTAATATTTTTTTCTCAAGAGGGTCATGATCAAAATGATCGAAAGTAGATTCAATCAGATCACAAAACTGCTTAAGTGAGTGCACACAATCGTGAGGCAGGTTGTGGCACCATCGTTCTGGGGATTTGCAAAGTGTGAATGTAAGCAAAAAGATGACTTGGACTTCATCGAACTCATCTACATCCTCTAAGAATGTAAGGAAGTCATGTAAGTACTCAGGCCAAGCCACTTTGCCTTCACCATCGTACATGAATTTCAACAAGAGATCATAAAAGTCCTTCGCGATGTCGACAGGTTGTGCATTATGAAGACATCATGGAGGGAGAACTCTAACGATATCCATGACATATGTGCAAATATTCAAAATAGGATGTGAGGACTCTACTTGTCATTTGGCCCTCCTTCTAGCACCATAAATGTTAACGGTGCTAGACCCACCAACATGTTAGGGGATCACCCTGGTAAGAAGTCCCAAATAAACCTTAGATCGTTTGGTATAGGAGTCCCAGCAGTGAGTAGTACAGTATTGCCTTGAATGTGGTTGCACACAGAGGTAGTTAAGATGTCCTTGTTGGTAGCAATGGTGTGACCTTTGCAGCAAGTCAAGGAAGGTGCATAAAAGGCTCTAACACACGGAACGGGGGATGAATATGCCCCTTAGAAAATTGTGATAACAAACAAATTGAAAGGGAACACATGAGCAGAAAGACACAACAAGCTGGAATGCAAGATAGCCGATGATCCAAAGTGAGGTTTCTAGCAACAACAAATTTTGATAGCATTCATACAAAGATATACATAATAGTCCATACATATATGTGTAAATCAAAACTACATATATCGTTAGAGTAACCAGGATAGTTGAACTACAATAAAAACATATGCATGAAACGTGCTAGCTTTGTTAATTAAAAGAGTGAAATATCCAATCATATATACAACCATGACCAACCACTAGTCCCGATAGCGGAGCGTTACAGTCACTGCCGCCTGCTCCTCCAAAGAGATATACTAGCTCTGCACTGTGGAGAAGACAAGGCTCATTACAATATACTCCAAGCTTTCTCTATGCTATACCTATAGGAAGCTTGGCTCCTAAAAGCCGGTACAATGAGCTATGAGGTTCAATAAATAGCAAAGGGTGCGGTGACCCTTGACATTCCCCTTTGTGACTATTCACCTACCCTCATGACTCTTTAACTACTACATGAATATTACATTATACTATTGACAATTGGTATTTCACTTTTACAACATGTTTACATTGTAATCTACACATGTACCCATGTGAGACAACAAGAGGCTTGAGTAAGCCATGCAAGACATCACTAAGACTCGAACAGATGTGGGAAGACCAACTCTTTGACATCATCATGATGATCAATGGTGGCGAGCTAATGCCAAGGTTGGTAGTCCATTATGGTCTTCGCGTGATCTATGGTGACATCCTTCTAAAAGCGAATTCTTGCCTCCGTTGTATCTAGGTACACTAATTTGGCACCTCCGTCCAACTCGTATGATAACATGTGCATCATAGTCTTAAGTGCAACTAGACAAACAACATATTGATGCATAATATCTGCGTTGATCTTCAAGTCTATGCTAGTGGCTACACACATCAACTCATCAAAGTACATGTCCAACTCCAGTTGGACATGGGTCTTTGACTTTGCTTCGGTGAGTGTGCTAAGGGATAATATCGCAAGAATGCACATAATGACATCCACGCTCTTGAACACCCTTGCATGTGAAGGCTACAAATTGGTGATGAACTTTGGGAGTTCCTCATTGTTCCAAAATTGATTCTGGATGCGTGGCTTCAACTCTATTTCCTTTGGCTTCATCATATTTTGCAAGTGCAATGGGGCACCTTTGTATATCATTTTCCATGTTTGCATGTGATTGACAACAATGCGCAGATCTGGCAAGATGTGTACTCTCCTAACACAACAATGCTTCCAAACCTTGATATGGACAACTGACTTATGCACGATGATGAATATGAAATACGACTTCCGCATGATTGTCTCAAGAGATGATACTTCATCCATTATCGTTGTCCTCAACTCCGCTCTGGAGGATGCTGTAACCTTCTCTCCTCCTTGCTTGGCTACTGGTAACTCTTCAGCCAAGCGCTTGCTCTCAGCTATCAAGAATCTAACACTCGAGTAGGTGGATTTGACATATTCTTTGGTAGCATCGGCCAATGAAGTTGGATGCTTATACACATCAGACATGATTACCCACTCTTCAAAATTCATAGGCGACACATGAACATTCGGAGCAGGAACTCCATGCAATTGCACAACTCTATGTTGTGACTCGTCAAAATATATGTTGTGCATCTCTGCTTTTGGATTGACTTCAAGGATTTATGTGTCTCATTGATCGCTTCGGACTTGCTCTGCTTCCAGATCTGGTGAAGCTGGTGGGGTGACCTCTTGGTCTTGAGGCATGACGTCAATATCCTGATCTAACTCTGGTTGAACCATATCCATGTCCATCTACTCTAACATCTGCTCAATCTCTTGAGCAAGTTCATGCTCCTCCAACTGTTTACACTGTCTACTTTGTGCCAACTATTTAGATGAGTCTATAACTTGTATGGGTGTAGTTTCATCAATTTGTGCCTGTTGTGCCTCCTGATGTACCTATCCCTGCTACACTTCCTTACCTCTTCTGCACAACTTCTGTTCATCCCTAAGTTTTTGCTTCAACTCCTGCAACTCCCTTTCTATTTCCTTCATCCTCTACTTCTTTCTTTTCCTTTGTGTGATCCTCCTATTGTGATGTCACCTCTTAGCCTCAATATCCAAAGCTACTTTCAGCACAAGTGGATCTGCTTTGAACTTATAGCTTTCCTTTGCCTCTGTGTTTTCAACAACCTTTCTCTTTCCTTTGTCACACGTAGGTCTACTAACCCTCTACTACTACTGATGAGGCTTCCTTTTGAGTTGTTACTTCCTTCTGCTTTGCTAACCACTCTATAGCTATGCTGACCAGTTCATTGAGCCCAAAGAAGTGATAATAGTATCTCCATGGGTCTTCTTCAAGCCAATGACACACCCTATGGATCCAAGGATGTTGCACACTTACACAATGGTCCTTCACTAAGAAATGCGGGTCATACGGATTGAAAATTTTGTTGTCGAACGTGAATCTTTTGAATTCCTCCATCTCAGCCTCAGCATGCTTGAGATTTTGGGTCTCATACAACCCGATTCACAAAGGAAGATTGGGCCAAGGTGCCTTCTTTTTCCTGTGTAGTCTAGCTGACAACCATGTCGAGATGTGATACGAAACTTCTTGAGTGACGATTTTGTCCATGGAAAACTTTGGTAAAACATGTGGAGCCTTCTTCGTGTTGTACATCTGTATGAAGGTGCCAAGGGGAGAGGCATACCAATCTGCTATGTTGATCAATGCCTCCATCACTACTTGTGACATGCAAGGTGGATCCTGCTCAAATATCATCTTGTACACCGAGGTGACGAAGTGGTCTGATAACTGTATGATAACTCGACTGAAACTGCATTCAGCGGAGAAATTTCAATAAGTGTGAACAGAGATTTTCGAAGGTGTCCATACCCAACCTTAGCATGGGAACTATTGACAGGCACAAACTGCATCCAATATGTAAGCGGACATGTATATCTTCACTTGCTGACCCTTAGTTAGATGTCAGGCTTCTATTACCTCTTCCTTCAACTTGACAGCCAACTTGTTGGACTAGTTGCAAGGTCTTCCTTCACTCTCCAGTTGATCCAACATATATCACCCAACTTTGCGGGAACGTTTTTGTGCTCTCTTAGCCATATAAGCGGCATGCAAAGATGACCAAGAGATAGTATGCCTTCCATAGTATCTTTGTCTTGTAAACCTGGCTAGGTGTTGTCCTGAACTTGGTTGGCTCTTTCACCCAGCTCTTCAAGATATCTCTTCAGTTTTCACTATTACTGGGTTTGTTGAAGGGTTTATTTATCGTGATCACCGGTTGTGGTAAGTGATACATCTTTTGAAGGTCCTTCACCCTGAAAGTCGCAAGTTGTGTTCCACTGACACTACTCAACACCATTGTCTCTGGATCGGTATGCAAGACAATCCAGTGGATCATGTCCGTGCATGGAAACGTGAGATACTTGCATGTAATACAGTACAAGCCAGACTTGTGAATGTTGACAAAGACCTTGCGGTCTTCTAGATCTTCCTAAAATGTGCCTGAGAAGGTGTCATTGATGTCCTACCATTTCATCTTGATATTGTTGTCTCTAAATAGCTTGGTGTCGTCATAGATGGGAAATCTCATAGACACTTTCTCAACTTCATCTCTAGTTGCACTCTCAACAGTGTCCTTCGACACTACTCTCTTGCAAGCCATTCTACCTGTACCACTGAGAGATGGACGAACACCAAAATCAACTTGATGACTAAAATGAAACATACCTGGGTGACTGACTGGGAAGAATATGCAATTTTCACAAGGAGGCTGGGAGACTGACTGCCAAAACTGTGCAAAGAATAATCCCGGGTGTCAGGAGGCTGAATGACTATTAGAAGTGCACAATATACTGTCCAATTTCTAGGGCTAACAGGGCACTGTCTCTCAGAATTGTGCATAACAAGCCTAGAGGCTAGTGTTGGACAAGCTTTGTGCAATTTCTGGGAGGAATGTTTGAGCCTTCACTCTCAGAAATGTGCATTGCCAGTCGGGAAAGACAAGGTCTGGGCCAAGGCAGCCCAAGTCTGCCAACGGGTGACTGAAAACATGAAAAGTTTGAATGCATGGCGAAGCTAAGGGAAAACAAGAGTGAATGATCATGCATGCAAACAGTGAGTGCAAGATTCAGAAAATGGGAAAACAAGCATGTGTGTGAAGCAAATCGCCGCAATAGTGGTCGTTAGTGTAGAAACAATGTCATACTTGTGACAACAGTGAGATGCAATGCAAAACTAAAACAATTCTTCTACAAGCTAACATGCACCAAAATAGTAGCAAGCATTTGACAAAACCCAGCAAAAAGCATTCACACAAAGTGAAATGAAAAAAGCGATCGAAAAGAAGCAAAAGACATGAAAAGTAGACTTACCTAGAAAAATTTGAGCTGAATGTGCTGAATGCTCCCAGTTGCGATGTGGGATGTCATAGCTCTAAGATCGATGTGAGGAATGACCTCTTGTTGTAGCGGCTAAAACCACCCTCCAAAATTTTGTGTTAGCTTTGTTTTGGAGCCTCCCTACCAACCGTTCACAACAACATGTCTTGCTTCATCAAGAACACAAGCTTTAGTGATTTTCTTATAGAAAGACAGCATGTCCATCAGAACTTGTTGTGCTCCCCTCACAAGTTGTTCTCTCGAACTTGGTCTAGCTACAGGCTGACAAACTTCCTTAAAAATTTGCACAATTCTCGAGTGCAACCAACCTTCCCTTGAGAATTTGCACAATTCTGTCTTGCAGCCTTTTGGGCTCCCAGCTAAGCAGATTATTGCATGTGCAGTTGAGTTGACAGGTTCTCTTCGGGACCAATAAAACTAAATTGCATGCATGGGCTACTTCTCCTAAGGTAGCATGCAAAGGCATCCCTTGTTTCAGGGATCTATTTTTAGCAGTTGGAGGTTACATGCAAGGATCATTTCAGAAACCTCCCACCAAGTGTCACTTTCCCCATATTTGTCGCATGCGCGTGGCAACCTTGATTTTATCAAATCTCATGAACTAGATGCTGCAGAGCTCATTCCTGACATCAACCTTATAGCTCTGACATCCCACATTTCATCTAGGAGTCATCGACACATTTAGCTTAGTTTTTCTGGGGTAAGTCCATTTTCCATGTCTTGGGTTGCATTTCTGGTGCTTTTTGTGTTTCGATTTGTGTGAATGTTGTTTGCTTGATTTCAGTGAGCGCTTGCTATCATTTTGATACATACCAGCTTGTACTAGCACAATTTTATATTTCGTTAACATCTCATTGTTGTCGCATGCATGAAACTTTTTTTCACGAATAGTCCCTGATTTAGCGAATCGCCTCACCCACATGCATGCGATTCTGTTTTCTAAATTTGTCACTCACCATTTGCATGTACGATCATTCACTTATGTTTACACGTAGCATCTCCATGCATTCACATTCACATTTGCTTTTAGTTTCCCGTCGGTGAGTCTAGGCAGCCTTGGCTCCGACTCTGCCTCACCAAGACAATATTGTGCAATCCTGAGAGGGAAGGCTCTATATTCCTCTCTAGAAATGTGCATTTTTTCCCAGTGACTATCCTCCAGTCTTGCATTGTGAAATTATGAGGGACAGTGACTGCTGGCCCAGAAAATTGTGCAATGCAATCATTGAGCCTACAACCATTTCTAGCTGAGATTGTGCATTGTGTAATTCCAGTAGTCAGAAGCCAGACTAGTCAGTTAGCCTCCCAACAACCCAAACTGTGTTGTGCACAGTCTTGGTAGTCAGTCTCCTGACTTCCCGATAGAAATTGCACAACCTTCATGATCAGTCACACATGTATGTTGCAAGTCAGTTCTGAAGTTCATTTGGGTTTTTGACTGACGGATTTCTTGCCATGAGTGTATCCATGTCACCAAGTATCGTAGGTGTTTATCTTCCTCTCAGCAATATAGGGACAATGGTATCTAAGAGAGCAAAGTCGAAGACACAGTTCAGAGCACATTTGGGGATGCAATCGATCAAGTGTCTATGGACTTTCCTGCCCACGAAGACATCAAGTATTTTGTAGACAAGGACATCAAGATATGATGGAAGCAGCATCACAATGAGCAGCATCATTAACAACAGCTCAAGGTTGCATACTAGATGCAACAAATGCAAGAGGAAGGTTGTTGCCAACAAAGAGGCAGAACAAAGTTGTAAGCTCAAGCAGATCCACTTGTGCTAAAAACAACTTTTGAGACTTAGGCTATGAGGTGACGCCGTGACATGAAGATCGCATGAAGACAAAGAATGGAACAAAGAAGGAGTTGCATGTGCTGAAGCAACAACTCAAGGAAGAACATGAGCTGCACAGACAAGCGAATGAGTTGCAATAGGAACAGGAACAATAGGGGGTGCAACATGCACTCATGGATGAAACTATGCCCGTACAAGTTATAGATCCATCTCAGCAGCTGGCACGTAGTAGACATGGTGAATAGTGTTCTTGACTGCATGCAAGGGAATTCAACAACATGCATGTCATTGTGCACACGCATGCGGTCGCACCCATTGAGCACACTCATTGAGGCAAAGGCAAGAGGCAAGTCCAACTGGAGCTGAACATGTAGTTGAGAGTTGATGCACATGACCACTAGCACACACTGGAAGATCAACACGGAAACTATGCATCAGTGTGTTCTCAGTTCAGCTGCACCCAAGAAGCCCATGCACATGTTAGCAGATGAGTTGGATGGAGGAACCACACCAATGCACTGGGATGAAACAGAGTAAAGAGTTCACTTTAGCAAGATGTCACCATGGAGCACATGCACACTATCATGAATGACCAATTTTGGAATCAGCTCACCACCTTCACCATCACAAGCATGTCAAAGAGTTGGTCTCACCACAATGGACCACATGTCAGTGATGTCTTGCATGGTTGCTCAAGACAGTTTGTCTGACATGGGCACATGTGCATTGTAATGTAACGTCTTGTCAAGTGGAAGTTCAAGCGTCGATAGTTGGATGTAATAGTCATAGAGTAGATGAAGAGTCATGAGGGTAGATGAACTGTCACAAAGGGGAATGTCAAATGTCATGCCACCCTTTGCTATAAATAGAACCTCATAACTCATTGTAAGGCTTTTGGTCATCCAAGCTTCCGATAATACTATCTTGGAGAGAGCTTGGATAATATTGTAACAAGCCTTGGCTTCTCCACTGCGGAGAGCTAGTACATCTCTTTTGAGGAGCACGCGGTTGTGGCTGTGACGTTCTGCTATTGGAACTATTGGTCGGACATGGATGTATTGTATGAATGGAACTTACACTTCTTAATATAAAAAGAGCCAACATGTTTCATGCATATGTTGTATTGTATTCTATGTTATTTGGTTTACTCTAAATGATATATGTATTGGTTTTCTTACGCATGCATGTATAACTATCTGTGTATGTATGTATGCATCTTTCTGAAATGTTTTGCTGGTTTAACGATCACTTTGGATTGGTTGCTAACTTTCCTTCCTTGTTTTGATGCATCTTCGCTTGTGTGTTCCCTTCCAAGCCACGTACTATTACAGGTTTCCAAGGGGCACACTCACCTCACCCCAAGTGTGTTAGAACCTCTCATGCACCTTCCTTGACTTACTGTAGCTTTCACGTCCTTACTACCAATAGGGACATATTACTTGCCTCTGTATGAAATCACGATCAAGGTATTACCGTATGACCCACTGTTAAGACTCCTACTAATCACAAATCGATAATAAACTAAAACTAAAGTAGAATTGATTAATTTCCAAGAGTGAATAGATTGTTAACCTTAAGTACTAAATGTGGAAGACTGAATGAAAACAATTGATTTAAGACTGAATGAATAACTTAAGAAACATAATTAAGCTTGAATTTGTAGAATAAAATAGAGATAGAAGACAACAAACATTGATTACACAGTTCATCCTTGATGGAGTACGTCTCTGGGTCTGCTTTCAAGATGGGTGTCTGCTTTATTAGGATTGATCGAAAGAGGTATTGTACACAGCAAAAATACCCGACAAAATATGCACACAGGCACTTCTTGTCTCTCTCAATAGAAAACTCTCTCTTCTAGCTTTCCAACGCCTGTCTCGATTCCCAATTCTACCTCTCGATGGCCAAGATACAACCTCTCTAGCTCAACATCTACTTACAAGACTTCAAAATCACTCGAATGCTTTTACATGAGAAAAATGATGAATTTATAACACTCCAGGCTCATTCAAGGCTCCCATGGCTAAGATAGGCATGAATGGGATTGATTTGGAAGGGTAGATACTCGGTCTTATGATTAGTTGACACCTTAGTGTTAAGTTGCATGGTGGTGGAATTACATTTATGCAAAAAACAAACATAAACCCAAAATAGATTTTGGGTTAACCCGATGGTCAACTAACAGTATGCGCTGGCTAACTGCAACCATGTGACTACTTCCATCTTACCATAGGCAGACACTGTGCAGGTTTGTTCCAGCGATTTCAAAACTACTTGTTGACTCTGCATGTGATGGCATCCAAAAACCCGATGGTTATGGTTTTATCCATGGCTTACCCTCGACAGTTCTAGCTAACAGCGAGCCCTTCACCTTACATGTGACAACCGTGCATGGTTTCTCTGCTGTGGTGAAAGTTGTCTGCCCAGTTTCGATTTCTCACATGGCATCACAACCTCCGATGGTTATGACAGTTATTACTACTCCGCTGCAACTCTTACCTCGATGTTGATGCAACTGCGCACATGAGCCCTCAACTCCTCACAGTTATGACACAACTTAACTATTGTGGTTAGGGGTTGTGTGGTGATTTTCATTGTATTTGATTTATAGTAAAGACCAAATGGGTTTTTGAACAATAGGACTAATCTTTAGTGCATTAGCTTTAGTTTTTAAGTATTAAATATAGAATTTAAGACTTAGGTTTAGTACTAAATTCCTTTGTTTGATCCTTTGCCACTTAGGATAAACACCTAGTCTTAGGACTAAACCCTTTACATTTAATGAAAACAAAAAAAAAACCAATTTACATAATTTTTTCACAATGTGACATTAAACACCACATGGTGCCCATAATAACCATGACAAAAACCATGAACCGAAACACCATAAAGAACTGAATCAACACTGGATAAACTTAACACTGATGATGAACTGAACTTTATGCAACTGATCTAATGAGATTCTCCTGGATCACCTACACCAAATGATCTAAGGTCTAATTGGGACTTCTTATCGGGGAGATCCCCTTAGATGTTGGCGGGTCTAACACCATCAACATTTTGGTGGTAGAAGGAGGGCCATATGACAAGCTAAGTCCTCACATCTGTTTTGAATCTCTACATATCTATCATGAGTAACTACCAAGCTGCTCTTCCAGAGTGTATATCTTATGGAAACGATTTCATCATCTCAGAAAATCTCTCGGATAGCTTGTCTCATAAAACATATGATGGTGGAGGCCACGTAGCATTGGTTAGGCACGTGGTTGAATTTGTAGGCTCATGTGAAAGACATGGATTCTTTGAAGAATACATGAGTTGCGCATTGTTTGTCTACACACTTCGAGGGCACCCAATGCACTAGTGTGCCACGCTGCCTGAAAAATATATTCATTCTCTTGCTCATCTGGTCGCAGAGATAGACTGTGCTTTCAATCACTTTAACTATAAAGCACTCAATAAACAAATTTTGGAATTATGAAAAGCACTCAATGAATACATTGAACAGTTTTACACACACTTTTGTAATCTTCCATACCGATTCCCTGAAGATGATATTGGATGGGAATTTCTCGATGGAAGATTTGAGTATCTTTTTCACATATTCAAACCTTGCTCATCACACTTCGGTGATGGAGCTGCACAATCAGAAGAAGGCACAGTCACTGTCAAAAGTGACTATCCACCTTCACCTTATCAAATAGCTCCACCACTGTAGAGTGATGTGGGAGAACATGCACACACCTCTGTTGAACTATCACATCCTCCCACCCGACCTGCTCTTGATATCTGTGAAGATTTGGCTTGCAATCTTGTTAGTTGTCATGTGGATTCATTCCCTCAACCTCCATCCCCATGTTGTGTTGATCCTCTAGATTATACTGTCTTGTGTTCTCTCATTCTGGACTCCTCACCTGCTGTGAACAAGGATCAAGTTGTCGATGGAGTTGGTGTTATGCAACCAACCTACGCCATCATTCACGATGAGTGTGTGTGGGAATCTAAAGAAGAACTTGTGGTGAAGGATGAATCCCTTCCAGCCGCGCCTCATATGTTTCATCTTGACATACCTTATGATTCTTCCGCAATTGATTTCCCCTATGAAAACCCATTTCCAGATGTTTCTACTTCCAATCATTCACAGGACATGTTGGATGTCATTCTATCATCAAAATGCAGAGAGGACACATCTTCCTCCGGAAATCCATCCAATTTGTCATTTGTTATTTTTGAAAACATGGAGGGTGAACATCTTTTCTTTTCATCTACCCCTCTCCTCAATTCATTAAATCATGAGGATGCCGATAAACATCCTGAATTTTCTGAACTTGGCTGTCATGATCTCTCTACTTCTTCATCTCGTCACGACGTTGATTCAATTGTTGTTAATCTATCTAAGACACTGGTCTACGATGATCTATCTGTCAATGAAGTCGAAAACCCCAAATTGTTGATGGTATTCAGCCCGAGCTGATGGTTATGTCAGGCCCTCGCTATATTGAGGTTGGTTTGACTTCTCATCAAGAAATTGTTGAAACACTCAAGGCTCCACATCACTCTCTTCTTTGCATTGGAGATCAAAAAAACACCCAAATTTCACTTCCTCCACTCGAACTATAGAATCCCATCGCTCATGCATTGGAGGAATGTTACACAACAAGCACACATGCACAATGTAAGTGGTCTACCTTTTCCAGGTTTGCTTGCATGTCAAAATCAAGAGAATGAATACAGTCAACATCTACATGTAGTGTAGCACAACACCATGGCCGCTCCATAGAATGCATGTCATGCGCTTTCACTCATCAGAGTGCATCCATCTTCATCATTATATCTTTCATGCTTTTTGGTTCACACTACTGGGTTGCTCGCAGACCAAGCCTTTACCAACATGGGTCAATGAATGCGCCAGTGGCTGCATTGGAAATATCACTTCATGTGATCAGGCCCATGCACCGTTAGCTTAGGAGTAGGAGTAGTGTTTGCTGTCAGTCTGTTTGCTTGCATGCTTGTTTTCTTACTTACTTTGTTTGTTTGTTTGTTTGTCTACTTGCTTGTTTTATTACTCATTTTGCTTTCACTTTTTCTTCTGCTTCTACTTTTCTTTGTTGTTTGTTTGTTTGGTTGTTTCATTCGTAGCTTAGTTTCGCATGAAATAATGTATGACTCATGAAACAAGCTAGGTAAAGTATGACAGGACTTGTACAACTATCAACATTTGGTTATCTGTTGTCTTCTCTCTTATGTAAGAACTTGTTATCTTCAGTCCATGATACATCATTAGAAAATATGTACTGTTCAAAGTGAACCTTGGTGAAAACACAACACTTGTGCGCTAACTAGTATCACCTACTCTAGTCCGTTGCTTTTGGGTTAATCCTTGTCATCTAAGTCAAGTAGAGTAAGGTGAGGGGGAAAACCTTAACAAGCACGTCAGAGGTATACATAAAATACTTCTCTGTAGGAACAACCTCTTCTTCTCTTAATAAGTCGGGATCCCTCTTCAACCTCTAGAATGAGGAAGTGTTGTGCATAGTTACGAAGATGAAAAATGAAAAAAATGAAAAAGTGAAAAAAGTTTGAAAAAATGAAAATAAATCAGGGGAAAGAAGAGAAAGGTTTCCTACGCAGAGAGGTGATGCAAGTAACTCTGCCAAGGTACTGACTAGGCTCACTGGAAACAGAGCCATGCTTGTGTTCCTATGTTACTCTGTCGGGGTACTTTCCAGGCCTGCTGGCAGCGGAGCAACACCAGAGATGAAACTAAGACTCTAACAACTATACTACTTGTGCACCAATATACCCCTCCACCCCAATTGAAACAATTGTGTTTCCTTGGCTTGGAATGTGTGTCAATCAACCAAGGGCTTGGCAGATGCTACATATTTCAATCGAGCCAGTGTGAAACCAAGATGAAATGAGAACTAGACAATACTTCTAGAGGTGTTAGACTTGATTTTCACAAACAAGTTCCATTCAGAGAGCTGTAGTTCTACTAGTGTGTCACCAAGTGTTGTAGAGGCTACAACCACCCTCCAATTTTTTTCCTTATCTTCGTTTTGGAGCCTCCCTACCAACCTTTCACAGCAGCATGTCTTGCTTCATCAAGTACACAGGCTTCAATGATTTTCTTACAGAAAGACAACCTGTCCACCAAAACTTGTTACACTCCCCTCACAGGTTGTTCTCCTAGACTTGGTCTAGCTGCAAGCTGAGTATCTCCCTCAAAAATTTGCACAATTCTGGAGGAAAATTAGCCTTCCTTCCAAAATTTGCGCAATTCTGTCTAGCAGCCTATTGGGCTCCAGAATTTCACAATTCTGTGAGTCAGGCTTCATCCATAAAATTGTGCAATTCTTCTTAGTAGGGCTGCTCAACCCAGAAATTGTGCAATCCTGGGCAATAGTCAGCTTCTATGCCCAAAAATTGTGCAAATATCCTAGGCAGCCAACCCTGCTCCCTCCCAGAAATGCGCATTTTTTCCTCCTAGTTGAGGAGTTTGTTGCATGTGGAGTTGAGTTGACCGGTTCCCTCCAGGACCAAGAAAAACTGACTTGCAGGCATGGGATGCTTCCCCCAAGGCAACATGCAAAGGCATCCCTTGTTTCAGCGATTTATTTTTAGCATTTGAAGGTTACATGCAAGGATCATTTTAGAAACCTCCCACCAAGTGTCGCTTTCCCTATATTTGTGGCATGCGCATCGCAACCCCAGTTTTATCAAAACTCGTGAAACAGATGTTGTAGAGTTCATTCCTGACATAAACATTGTAGCTCTAACATCCCACATCGTATCTAGGAGTCGTTGGCACATTCAACTCAATTGTTTTGGGGTAAGCCAGTTTTCTATGTCTTGTGTTGCATTTCTGGCACTTTTTGTGTTTTGCTTCATATGAATGTTGTCTCCTTGATTTCAGTGAGTGCTCGTTGTTGTTTGGATACATACTAGCTTGTACTAGCATCGTTTCAGTTTTTGTTAATATCTCATTGCTATCGCATGCATGAAACTGTTTTTCATGAATGGTCGTCGATTCGGTGACTCGCCTCACCCACATGCATGTTGTTCCATTTTCTAACTCTTTCATTCACCATTTGCATGTATGATCATTCACTTATGTTTACATGAAATATCACCATGCATTCACATTCACATTCGCTTAAGTTTCCCATCGATGAGTCTAGGCAACCTTGGCCTAAACTTTGCCTCACCAAGACATCATTGCGCAATCCTGAGAGGGAAGGCTCTGTCTTCCCCTCAGGAAATGCACATTTCTCTCCAGTGACTGTCCTCTAGTCTTGCATTGTGCAATTCTCAGGGATAGTGACTACTGGCTCAGAAAATTGCGCAAACTAGTCATGGAGCCTGCAACCATTGCCAGCTGAGATTGTGCATTACACCATTCCAGCAGTCAACAACCAAAATAGATTGTGCATTGTGCAATTCCAACAATCAGCAACCAAACTAGACTATGCATTGTGCAATTCTAGCCGTTAGTGAGCCTCCTAGCAGCCCAGACTGTGCCTTGTGTATTCTTGGCAGTGAGTCTCCTGACCTCTCGACGAAAATTATGCAACCTTCATGATCAGTCACACAGGTATGTTGCAAGTCAGTCCTCAAGTTCATTTTGGTTTTTGACTGATGGATTTCTTGCAATGAGTGTTGCCATGTCTCCAAGTATTGCAAGTGTTCATCTACCTCTCAGCAGTACAGGTACAATGGTTTCCAAGAGAGCAGAGTCGAAGACACTGTTTAAAGCACACTTGGGGATGAAATTGATCAAGTGTTTATGGACTTGCCTACCCATGATGACATCAAGTTGTTCATAGTCGAGGACATCAAGATATGACTGCAACAACATCACAGCAAGCATCATCATGAATAGTAGCTGAAGGCAGCATACCATATGCAAAAAATGCAAGAGGAAGGTTGTTGACAACACAGAGGTGAAACAAATTTTCAAGCTAAAGTAGATCCACTTGTGGTGAAAACAACTTTGGAGACTTAGGCTATGAGGTGATAGTGCGACATGAAGATCATGTGAAGATAGAGAATGGAACAAAGAAAGAGTTTCATGTGCTAAAGCAACAACTCAAGGAAGAACATGAGCTACACAAACAAGCGAATGAGTTGCAGTAGGAACAGGAACAATAGGGGGTGAAACATGCACAAATGGATGAAACTACACTCGTACAAGTTATAGATCCAACCAACAGTTGGCACAGAGAAGACATGGTGAGCAATGTTGCTAACCACATGCAAAGGAATTCAGCAACATGCATGTCATCGTGTTCACACATGTGATCCCACCCATTTAGCACACTCAGCGAGGCAAAGACAAGAAGCAAGTCCAACCGGAGCTGAACATGTAGTTGACAGTTTATGCACATGACCACCAACATACAATGGAAGATCTGTTAGTGCCTAAATCTACCTCAGGCTAAGAAAGGTAGGATCTAGGATAACATCAAACCACGCTTAACCTGGTAGCTAACCCTACCAGGTCAAGAGAGGGCTCTATCCTTGTCAATCTCAGCAAAATATGATCAATGAGGCTTGAGATGACTGATGTGAATATTGATCTTAGGCTAGGTATGTGTGTAGAAGAGTTTGATTGAATTTGATAATGTTTTGTTGGCTTAAATGTCAAAGGCAGATTTGGGTCTGAGGAATGAGGCTCAGTTTTGCAAAGATCTCATGGAGCGAGGTAGGAAAATGGTTTGGTACTTCAAATTAAGTGAGATGGAGAGATTTTAGACTAGTGAGGAGTTGAAGAGGGCATGAAAGTCTCAAGGATCCTCTTCAAATAGCTGAAAACATAAATAAGTAAACAAACCCTAGGTAGAACACTGCAAATCAATGAATTCTAAACATAAAGTATTATACCAAATCAAGATGCCACAAGAATCCAATAAAGTGTTGCAAACCCTGGGCTATTCCTTTGCCAAACTGCTGAAATGAATATACAATGAAGCTCCAAGCTTTCCCAAAAGTCCAACCCTTGCTAATGACTAAAAAACAATTAGATATAGGCAATAAACAACTCATCCTAGCCTTTAGGGGTCGAGCTCATAATTTTAGGAGATGTTCCATCAAAGTCTAAACTGAGAACTAAAAAGTTAGGCAGTGGAACAACTTGCCTCTAAAAACTAGGGAACTGATTCATTCAGCTGCAAACTACCTTTTCATGGATGAATCTACCTCTATGAGTGAAAATTTAGCATAATTACATCAAAATCCATCAATTCACATTAAATTACATCATGAGTTTGACTATTAGAAAGATAAAAGTCAAATTGTGAAGAAACTAGGCGAAAAACAAAGTTTTTTTGGCCAAAATGAGAAACTTTCCTCCTATGCAAAGCACTGATTTCCCTATGCGTAGCACCTTTTTGCAGCTGATTTTGGAGGCATTCCCATGCACCAAATATTATCCAAGTGGGCTTGTTCAAAATTTCTGCCTGTCTACTTTCCAGAACAAGTGGAATTTTTGAATTAAGCCTCCATTTTCCCCTCCAAAATTGAGTTCTTCCAACACTACTTCCTGTGTGTTTGAAAAGGGGCAGAAAGGTCATTTTCGAGGTGTTTCTGACCTTTTTGGAAGCTCAAAACCTATCAAAATTTCTTTGCCATTTTTGGGAATTCATATTTTTCCATTACAAATTGAAAAATACTAAGTCTTCCTCAAAAGGAGGTCCCTAGCAAAAGCGCGTGCCAGGTCGCACAGCACATCAGGCAGAAAAATCTAGTTTTTAGGCCAAAATTTTCAAAATTGCAAAAAGTGTCCCAAATTTTTTGAAATTTGGACTACGTGTCCTTCATTAAGAGTTGTGTTGGGCTAAGAAATCCTTAGCCAAGATCTAGAGTTTATCTTGCTCTTTTCGCGTCTTCAATGCTTTCTTCAACTTGGCCTTCAAAATCCGGATTCTTGCTTTGCACACCTTGTTTCTCACCAAGTAGTGGTAGAACATGTGCCTCAACATATTTTTCTCTCTGTTGGCCTTCTCTAGCATCTTTTCCAAGTGGATATTTTCCCTCTCAAGCCAAGATTCATGATCAGCATCAATTTTTTGTTCAAATGGTGTCAGCTTGATTTTCCTCCTCTTGGCAGCTTGCCAGTTTTCTCGTATGTTTTGTAGCTTCATAATGGTTCACTGATCCTCTAGCTATTTGTTTCTTTGCTCCAGATATTTGATTATCCACTTGGCTCTTTCTAGATTGAGAGACAAATCATGAATGTCCTCTTGCTGCTCCCAAATTATCTCTTTAAGCTTTGAGCTTTGTGAGCCCAAATCGGTGTCATCATCCTAAATAAGAATGAAATCTGTCTCTTTTCCTCCTGAAGGCCCCTCATCATGCAAGGGCTGCTTTCCCTTGTCTTGTACCTACTCTGTTGATGGAGGAAACGAGTGTTGGGTGTGGAGCCTGATTATCTTCTATATTCAAAAGTACCGCCACATTGGACCCCAGTTCAAAATAGGGGCGGC